>JZKD02S2174089.1:100127-126407 GCA_000966675.3 Picea glauca
AATCATCTTCTCACGGATGCGAGTAGCAGCCACATCTCTTCTCAGAGATAAGCTACCAACGCCCTAGCTAGTTTATTTACATTCTATCTGTAAGCATATTTCAGTCATTTGTTATTAATGAAATGAAGTATTATTTCTGCTGCATCTCTGCGTTTATGTGTATTTCTGTATTTCATTGTGTTCCTACATAAATCCGGATCAAACATGCATATACTCTTGTTCTTCCATCTGTTTCAGACATCAAAGATGATTCCATACACTCAAATTATGTACATGGAAATAAGCAGGTAGTACAGCCAGATAAGAAGCCAGTGCCAAATCTTCAACAAATGACCAAGAAGGCATAGACCACACTTCAGGAAGTAGGTATCCTTGCAAGGAATCCATTGGATTCAAGGAGGACTCAATCTCAACATGAGGAGCCTTCTCATGTACTTTCATGTTCAGAACCTGCGATGACCATGCATTATTATATGGTTCAATCCACTGATCTATAGAACTACAATAAGGTTGTGGGAAATCCATGTAAATTCTAACCTTGTACAATGTCTACTATAAACATATATTCAGAAAAGAACATAAAATATACAATGGCAAATACAAACATTACACAGATATTTTTCCCCTGGAAACCCAAACTGAGAAAACCAGTATATATTATATTCATTCATAGTGTTACATTGTTTACAATACAATATACATATAGGATCCATCGGCATCCAAAACCCTAACCCAATGACCTAGATTAGTCCAAAACCCTAATTCCTTAACCAAAAATAGAAAACCATTGGAAAAAACCATGTGCCGAAAAAACCACCTAAATACATGACACGTTTCCCAAGGTAGGTGTCATGTTTCCCGAGGCAGAATTTTTTTTTCTAGGGGCGCTGCCCCCGGACCCCCGCGTAGAGGGCTCCGCCCCCCCTCTAAACCCCCTGCATGCCTGACACATACGCTCAAACACTACTACTCGTGCAAATAATATAATACATACCCAACAATCCATTATGGAAAGAATCCATGCAGAAGGAGTATGACTTGCTCCTAAAGAATCATACTTTGCATCTGGCTCCACTTCCACTAGAAAGAAATATTTTCAAGTGCAGATGGGTCCAAAGGATCAAGAGGTACAAGGCTAGAAAAGTTCCCAAAGGACTTCATCAGATCCATAAATATTTATACATCTTCACGAATACTTTCAGTGAGCAGAAGTTTCAGACTTTGCGGGATCGTCTTGCAGTGAAGAACACCGTTTCCTAGCAGTTGTCATTTTCTTCTTTTGATACATCATATTTTGAGGGGGGGGTTTGTTCCCATGTGGTTTTCCCTCTTTCCTCAATTTTATTTAGTTATCATTAGTTTCATTGTACATGAGTACCTAATATGGCCTAGTAGCTGGGACTCATTTTTTACTCCATAGTGATGTTCAAGGGGGGTGTTGGAGAAATTTCTATTTTCAACACACTAGTTCAATGGGAGTAACACTAGTTCAGTGGGAGTTAACTGTCTGGTTCTATGTTATACTTTCTAATTTTAGACCATAACTATTATGCACGCATTCCTAATTATAGGATGTCATTTCCTATATGAGTGAAGATCACTCACTCATTGCTAAGATCATAATATACATTGATTCTCATTCTTCATATTGTATCTCTCTTCCTTTTCTTGATAAGCTTTGTTTGTGTATGCTTTATCTAGGTCTCCTGTGCAAGTTTCCATGAAACACTGATAGGATTTGCGCAATGGATACCATCAGATCAAGCTTGTAGAATAGGATGCATGGAAAACTACCTTTAAAACCAAACATGGATTGTTTGAGTGGTTAGTTATGTCGTTTGGGCTTTGTAATGCTCCAACAACCTTCATGCATGTAATGAATGATGTATTCATTCTAGTCTTAGATGACTTTGTAATTGTGTATTTAGACGACATTCTTACATTTAGTGGGATGTGGGATGAACATGTAAGGCATTTAAAACAAGTATTGGATACTTTGCAAAGGGAAAAGTTGTATGTAAAATTGTCCAAATGTGAATTTGGCAAGACTGCACTAGTGTACTTAGGTCATATTGTAGGAGGAGGACAATTGAAAATTGATCTTTCCAATGTTTATGTAATTATAAATTAGCCTTAGCCCACAAATGTAACTGAAACATAGAGTTTCTTGGGTGTAGTTCAGTATTGGAGTAGATTCATAGAAAATTTATCTTTCATCACACTCCTTTGCATGCCTTAACCAATGTGAAGAAAACTTTTCAGTGGGGAGGAAAGAAACAAAAATCCTTTGACACTTTGAAGGAAAATATCAGTATCACACCAGTATTAGCGTTGTCGAATCTTCAAAAAAAATTTGAGATTGAGACAAATGTCAGTGGATATGCCATGGGTGTAGTATTGATGCAATATTGTAAGCCTATATGTTACCACTCTGAAACTTTTAGCCAAGTTGTTGTTAACTATCCTACATATGATAAAGAATTGTATGCAGTAGTTCAAAGTGTAAAGAAATGGAAGCACTACTTGTTAGGAAAGGAAACAATCATACATACAGACCATCAACCCTTACAGTATCTCCAAGCACAAACCAAGCTGCAACAATCTCGACATTACAGGTGGATGGGTTTTCTTCAACAATTTCATTTGGTAATCAAATACAAAAAGGGTGCAAGTAACACGGTAGATGATATGCTTTCTAGACCTCATATTGTTGCTTCCTTTATTTCGAAGAATGCTTCTTTATCTCAAGATAGTTATGTGGAACAATGTGTTGTTGATGAATATTTTAAAGAGGTAATTGAAAATATGACCCATGGTGCACATGTAGAGAACTATTGTCTGCAGGGAAAACTACTCTACCATCTTGAAAATCTATGTATTCCTACAAGTGAATGAGTCCATGTAATAGGAGAACACTTCTCTTGTGTCCGGGAATTTTGGGGTAGGAAAAAATATGGCTCATTTGCAAAGGTTTTCTTATTGGCCTCAGATGAAAGCAATTGTAACTAAATATTTAAAGGGGTGTGTGATGTGTTCTACTTGTAAGCCCACTAATAGAAAATTGGGGCTATACCCACCACTTCCTGTTCCATCCCATCCATGGGAGAGTATCTCCATGGATTTTTTAGGGGGTTTACCAATGTCAAAAATGGGTCATGAATATTTGTATGTAGTAGTGGATAGGTTTAGCAAGATGTATATCTTGATGCCATGTAAAAATAAGATCATTGTTGAGCAGACTTCTAATCTCTTATTTCAGTATGTTTGGGTTCACTTTGGGTTACCCACATCCATTATTTTGGATCGAGATAATCAATTCCTTGGATATTTTTGGAAAAACTTGTGGATAATGATGGACACCAAGTTGAAGAGGAGCATTGCTTTCCATCCATAGACTGACAGACAGACAAAGGTTGTTAACCGAATAGTGGTACTTTTTCTTCGAGGCTACTGTAGAAAGAATCCCAAGTTATGGGATGAATAGATACCCTATGTACAACATGATTACAATCGAGCCTTATATTCTTACACTTATTATTCTCCATTCAAGACATGTTTTGGGTATTTCCCTAAGGTCCCTTTAGACTTGATGTATGGGAAAGATGTTGATTCCAATGAATAAATAAATGAAGGCAGGGCTCGTAATTTCATTCAAAGGATATAGTAGGTACACCAAGAAGTCAGATAACAGTTGGTGAAGAGTCAATCACAATATAAAGCTCGACATGAAAAACGTAGGGTTGATCATTAGTTCTAGGTTGGAGACCAAGTATGGCTTCACATCAGCAAGGAGTGGTTGAAGGGTGAAGGCAAGAAACTCAAGCCTATCTGGTATGGACCCTTCACTATTTTAGAGAAAAGCGGGACCAATGCTTTTCGTTTATATATTCCACCTTAAATGCATATCTACACAATTGTAAATGTGGAAAACTTGAAAAAAAATTAGCCTCCCATGATCATGAATCAGGGTGAGGAAGTTTTGATACCTTCAATTGATGAGTTTTCTCCTGAGTACTTGGACAAGTTGAAGGAAGATATCATCCTGGATAGAAGGATGAGGACTTCACACAGGGGTGGTGTTGATTATATTTGAGTGGGCTTAAAGGGAACACATCGAAGAAAATCAAAGTGGATTGATAAGCACAAGGTGAGGGAACTATTCCCTCACTTATTTTTTAGTTGATGAAATCTTTTGGTGGTCCAAAAATATCTCAGTGGGAAGGCGTGATCCAAAAAGGATCCAGAGAAGTCTAAGGATAAATCAGAATTCGCAGAAGCACCTAAGGAAGCTCAGAATGGCCTCAACAGACAAAGAAAGGGAAAATTTTCCAAGTCCTCAAAACTCAGTGAAACTGGCATCATCATAAAGATCATGTCGCAAGATTTCCAACGATGTAAACAGCTCGTCAAACAGAGTTACGGATCAAAATATATTCATGGTCAATGTTTTGGTCAACCTAGCCCAGACAGTAGGGATGAGTCAGCATTCGTACTGTTGATGTCAACATCAATATGGATGAAATTAGTGTCTGTACAAGGTATGTGGAACATGCAGAGGTCGACACGTGTCATGATGGAATGGCAGCAACAAAGGTTACCACGTGTCACTCATTTTTGGCCTTCTTCGGTCAATCCATGAACCAATGGAAAGGCACCACGTTGTAGTCCATACAACCACCCAATGGGTGACATGGCAAGATGACTAGGTAGAGATGACATGGTAGTGACTATGAATATTGATGACATGGAACAATGAGTGGCCGCCACGTGGCCCAGACATGGGATTTCAATTGGCAGCGGGAAAAATCCCAATGTGGGCCAGCAACCGAAAAATAAAAATATATATATGGCGGGTTTGGCTAGTGCCAACCCCCAATCCACCACTTTAACACATATCCCATTGTATTAATACACAAAAAAATTCCATATTAATACATATCCCTCCAAATCTCCAAACTTAGCAGTGGATTAACATTATTATAACATATGGTTGCAATGATGTATTAAAATGGGAGGCCTACGAGTTTGACCCTGGGACCTCCCTAACCAACGCTCTAATAATAACTCGGCCAACTGCTGGGCCAAATAGTCAAGTTGTTAAGTCCACCCAGCATTAATTTTATAAAGTGATATTTTCCAGTGCGCAAGAAGGGGGCAGGGTGCATGATTGTCTGTACTAGGCACCGAAAATGATGTATAAGTAGATTCATTAATGAAAATTTTAGATGTAGGCATGCAAATCGAGAAAATATTTTTGATGGGTCTGAGACTTCCAGACTCATATTGAGGCATGGAGACAGTTATTTTTGGGTAGTTCAATGCCACGAATCCAATGGTGCTATTTTTTTTTTCTGATCTCAACAAATTTTCTGTAGCTTAACTCCAGAATGAGATATACTTATGTATTTTGAAAAATTATTTTGTTGAGTTAATAAAAAGGCCTACACACTTGAGAGAAGGACCCAGAGACGTAGTCCATCAGGGATGAACTCCGTTATCAAGTTTTTATGTTCAGATGTGATGCTTATGTCTCTTTATCATTGAACTTTCCTTCTTTGTGGTGCATTTTAGTTTATGCTCATTTAATACAATTCTTTAATAAGTCACATCGATGAAAAGATCCTGGATTACTACACTTGTTTGATTTCCTTCAATTTTGTGATGTATTATGACTCATATTTCATCTTCTTAAACTTTTTCGATAATCCTTGTTAAATTTATGCCAATGTCCTTGCTTGACCTATAGGTGTATTACTCTGCAATTTCATGTACCATACTAATGCACAACCTCTAAACGTTGTTTCCAACTATGCAATATTTGCAGCCTCATCCTGGACATTCTTTGTAGCCCAAATTGTTTCACATACAAATAGATGTAGTTTCGGGTCCTTTGAGCATACTCTCTGGAACTCAAGAATTCTCAGTGTATTGTCTAACCCTTCCATGGTGTTTTGTGTAGTACCTCTCCCTGGTGATGATGGCTAACTCTAACTCGACAAACTACTTCCAATGCTCTAGTTATTTCTACTACTATGTCCTCCTTTACTAACTATAAGTGATTTTGACAAATCCTCAAATGTTATCTCATATCTAGGTGATGAACACGGTGTCATGGAATCGACACACAAGTAAATTTGGGTCATTTTGCGACGGCCATTTCGACACTCTTATGACGTTATGTCGTGGATATTGTGACAAATATTGGGCTTCTCAAATGTCTCATCATATCTCATGGAAAGTGTGATGAAACTAAGATAATGACACAAAAGAGAGGACCCCAAGGAGGTTGTCGCAATAGAGACGATCTACATAGGTCATCACAAGAGAGACGATTTATGGTGCTCATCGCAAGAATGATAACCGAATATGATCATCACACGAACGAAAATCGAGGATGATCATCGCACAAACAACAACCAAGGATGATCATCACAAGAGAGATGATAGATATATCCTAGTTTATGCGATGAATAGTTTGTCGCAATAGAGACGAACTATTCATATGATCGACGATTCTATTCGATGCAAGAGAAACGAACTATCCTAGTTTCAGTGACAAACTGTGTGTCGCAAGAGTGACAAACAATTGATAGTTGCGACAAACTATTCATATGATCAACAATACTCTTCATCACAAGAGAAATTACCTATCCTAGTTTCTACGATGAACAGTTCTTTGCAAGAGTGACTAATGGTCAATAGTTGTGACGAACTATTCATATTATCGTCGATCTTTGTCGTCGCAAGAGAGACAAAATATATCTATTTTAAAAATACATATTAAATATTAATGCAAGAATGAGTTGTGTGGATGTTGGTATGGTTATTCTTTGCAAATATTCTATATGAATATGTTTCTTCTCTTGACGCAAGAACTAGATTGTGGAAATAAAGTTATGAAGCTATTCAAAAAAATAAAAACAACAAGAAGTCATCACCAATACTAACTGTCATTCATTTGTAGGGAGGTGTATAAACAATATTTTGTGCCAAGGGAATATTAAGAGTCATGGAAGTTTGCATCCCATATGTTCATTTCTTTATTAGTCATAATAGTTTAAACTTTACTCTAAAATATTCAAACTCTTATTTAATATATTCGTATCATTTGAAGAAGCAAACCCAATTATAAAATCTTGAGGAAATAGACTACTACAATTTGTAGGGATTTCAAAATAAGAGAGAACCTTTGGGAAGGCCTTTGTTGAAACATACAAAAGATAAGTGGAAGAATCCATTTTCAGTAATTCATGATACCTTAAATGTTAAAATATAGCCACATTAAGTGGAAATCATAACTATGGAGTGAGCCCTATGCAATACAATAAGAGAATACTCTAAAATTGTATGTTGTGGCTTCAATTTTTTTCATTCTATATTTATATTATTTTTCTTTTTCATGGTTACAATATGCTTCAGTCAAAAAATATATACAAAGTTACAAACACAAATGCATGAAAACCTCAATAAACATGTAGGGCAATTAAAGTGGAAAATAATTTCCAAAAATCCTAGCATAGTGAAATAAAAGCATTAATCATGGATGCAATGTGTAATGCATTAAAAAGTAATAGAATTTATCCTTCAATTATGTTGTCACTCTTTAGGCTGAGAAAATAAACCCAGAGGTAACCACAAACCATATTTAAAAACTAGAATCTAACCCTTCCAGTCTCAGAGAGTGATCTCTCCCAAATCAGTCATTGAAAGGACTGATTTGATTTTTGTTTCTTGAGGTTAGGTCCTTGGATTGTGAATGAATTTTTGGATGGGATTTGATGTTTAATCCTATGAGAAATCCATTGGGCATGGATTCAAAAGGTTGAATCTTATGAATATTTGGTTAATCTACCAATTAATGGGAACATACTTCAGAGGCAAGATAGACACTAACTGTGTGTTGGTTTATTTAAATGTTGTTGTAGCAGAAAGGACGAAAGCAAAACATAAATCAACACTTTAAGAAATCAGATTTGGAAATTTATTAAATTGTTTTAGCAGAACAAAACACCATTGATATTCTAAACTATGTAACAGAGCATCAACATGGTCAATTATGAAACAATGTTTTAATTAAATATCATTCAGATAGGGAAAGAGAGCAATAAACTGAAAGAAGAACATACACTGAAGTGAACATGCTACACAATCACTGGCACGTGAATCTCTGAAGCAAGACTAGATCCCAGAATCCTTGGATCACCCAACTTTATTAATTCTTTAGGAAAATATTACCGTACAAATGCTCTCAAAATACTTAATTCATCAAACTTTCTCCCACCCTTTGTACATTATGTGTTACAATATTTATAAAAACCAATGAAATTCGGTTTGAAACCGATTTACAAAAATATAGAAAAGCAGTTCAGAAAATTAGGATCCTTGAGATATTTTAGTAGATTTATCCTTATCTTCGCCCCTTTGACCTTGGTAGTGTCTTAATATGATTGGTTGATGTTTGGACCCACACTCTGTTGATAGTTGGATGATCATTTACTAGGACTTGAAAAATTACATTTAGTTTTACCCAATCTTACTATTTCCTTCCACTGTAATTCATAAGGAATATCATAATCCATCATTTCTTTTATTAAAATTTCCAAACAGATGAAAGAGGAATACAACATGACAGGTGGGCCGAATTTTATTATCTTAAATTTAATCAAAATTTCAAAATCTATGGCTAACTTTTCTACCACAATTGACCCCTTTAAAACTTCATCTAAGTCTTCAAACCTAGTGTGATCCATCCTCACTTGTGTCAAGAGTGCATTGTAGGATTCATGTTCATGTAACTTTCCCTTTCCATCCCAGAGTGATGGAACACCTTTGATAAATAGTTCTTCAAACAAATCCTTAAAATCCTGAACACTCTTTTCCAATTGGGCTACTTTATTCTGGACTGAATTTGAGAAGTTGTTCTTGGTTATGATTTTTCTAGCCCATGTTATCAAATCAGTTCTATATTTGACCCCAATTGTTTGAAAACTTGATGAAGGAACTGTATTAAGGAGATTGATAGTGTTTTGGGCCCATTCTGTTGGTCTTTTTGATAAAGTTTCATTAATAATTTTGCATCTTTGTTTAGCCAAAACTGCAATGTTGTCCTCGTCATTAACAAAATTTATACATGTCCTTAGTTTTGTAACCTCAACTGATATGGAGTCCCAGATGATGTTCTTGGATCCTTGTAACAAACTTTTTCCTTTAATCCTGGATTTTATCTTATTCACCTTTTCATGAAGGACTGCATTTTCCTTTTTAAGACGTGATACTCTTTCATCCCTTTTATGTGCCTCTTGTTCCATTTTCTTGATATTCTCTTTAAATTCTTTTATTTCCTCATCCTTTAAGCTAAACTGAGACATTGCCCGGACAATGTCTTCAGTGCCTGATTTTCTTTCAGTAAAAGAGGGTGTAAAAGAGGGTACAATAGAAGACAAAGCTATGACTCTAGTTTTCATTTATATCTTTTATTTTGACCATTCTAATTTATCCTTTTCCATTTGCATAAATTTAGCCTAAAAATCTAGTAATTTCTTCTTGAAAGCTTCCTTTTCATGTTCCAATGCTACAAGTTCTACAGTTTGTGGATGCTCTGTAGTAGGAATTTTCAAATTTTTCTTCAAGTTGTGAATCACTTTGTCTTTCTCATCCAACAAGGCTTTCATTTCTTTGGGGCCATCAAATTCAAGTTTCTTTATTTGAATTTTCCATGCTTTACTTGTTGCTTTTTCCTTCGTGAGTTGACCTTCAAGATTGGCAACTAGTGATGTTAATTTTGCATTTTTCAAATTTAAATTTAAATAATCTCAATATAGTAGGTCACTAGCCTATTTGTGGAAGTGAAACTTATTCGGGGCACGGATATTATCATACTTTATTTTGATCTTAGATACCTTATCTTCTTCTACCATGGAAATGTTGAATGTTTTCCTTTATGTGTCTCTGACTATGAATAATGAAGACTTGTGTCAGGAAGATTTCTTTATCTCGGGAATTATATTCATGATCTCACTTAGTGATTCCTTTATTTTTTCTTCATATCATTTAGATAAATCTTCCTTTTACTACTAGGCTTCGTCTGAGGCCTAAGAAAAATAGTATTTTTGGATATGGAAGGCTCTTGAACTACCTTCACTTTATAATTGATATATGGATTCAATTACACTTGTGCTACTCTCCACCATGTATAAACTTGTTTGTTCTTTAGGTCCTTCATCCTTCAAGTCTACATACTACTATGTCTAGATGGTTTTCATTTTCTTTCTAGCATTGTGTTCAGGTTTTATGTCCATTGCCTCTGAAACAGTCCTCTTACTCTGTGTACTATCTTTTGGAACCTTAATTACCATCTTTGGAATACTCTATTGTGTTGGTGCATTTTCTATAGGGGCTTCAACATCCACACATTCTTCAAGATTTACAAAATTCTCCAAGCCTTCAATAGGATCATGCTCATATGGAGCATTCTTATTCATTTGCCTCCATCTAGATATGATCTAATGAGGATCATATTTTTTACCTGGAATTTGTGCAAAAACAAAATATTTGAGCTTTGCCTCGACCTGTCCTAGACATGTTCTGAATTTTACAATGAAAGGGCCAATCACAAAAGGAAACTTTAAATTGTTCGCTCTATGATATTTGATAAAATTTTCAGTTTAAAAGATGATTCTATGTCTTATGAACTCTAGAGAAAATATTTTGGGGGTCAAAAAGATGGGCAACAAATAATGAAACTCATAAAATCCATATACCCATATTACTATGGAATTTATGAAAAGGGTCAAGTATCCTACTCTATCTTCTGGATTATGTAGGTGAACTCTCATTTATTCAATAACTCTGGGCAATTTAACATTGAAAATCATCTGGTAGGCCTTTGACATGACTTTATTGATAAAAATTATTGAATTCATCATGTTTCTTTCAATAGATATTTATTCTACTTTAGGGATCTCTGCATTGTTGTTGGTGAGAAAAATATTATGAGATATGTACAGTATATGAAGTGTCTAAGAGATTGGAAGTTCACTAGCTGTTTATGGATGGTATCGTCTAGGAAATCATCAAAATTAATGTAGAAAACTTGACCTGACTCTGACTGGAATAATTTGAGTATGAAACCTAACATGACCTCAACTATGAAGTTATCACAATGAAGACCTAAAACTAGAATTAACAAAGAGAAGACACATTGAACCTCACTGACCATGATATTGATGCTTAAGGGAAAATACAAACTATGTGGGAACTGATCAAGCTTGATAATCATTCTTAAAAATAGAGTTTTAATATCTGATTGACACTCCCTATAGAATCTAATAATTTATTTCTCATCAAAAGGTTTAGAATTCTCAAAGAAAGACTTGGGAATTTTAATGACTCCCTGACAGACACAACATTAAATTTACACAATACTTTAGACCCCTTTTATCAATTACAACTCTTTCTGACTCTGAGTATTGCTCTGCACTCCATTCTATAAATTTGGGAAACTAAAAGTACCATTTGGTTGCATATTGTTGGCACAAGGGCAGACCCATGGTTCAACGCTACAAAAATGCACCAACAAAACCATAACTATCGGCCCTTTCAGCAACACCTGCAAAGCAGATGAAGCCTCACCCGAGGTAGAGGCAGGGGTGGTTGTAGGACTCAGATGTCTACAACCTTAGCTAGGACATAGATCTATGATTGTAATACTTAACAGAGCACTTAGCAGTAAACATTCATCAACATTCGGTTCTTAGTAACAGCGCAGACAAACCCTAATTCCATAGCACCGCAGTATTCAACCAAATCTGATGTATCTAAGCACTTATAAAAGAGAGGTAGATTAGATCTATCAGATTCAAGCACTAAGCACATTCACATAGTTCAGATCTAGCATACATATACATCATTAGCACAAAGAATAAATAGATCTATCTATATATATCAAAGCACTTATCAAGTAAAGACATAAACACATCAAGACATCACACAAAGCAGAGAAACACAACATATACGTGGTTCACCCCCACCCTAGGGCTACGTCCACCAACTCTTCTTCTCTTATATTATCTTATGTTAATCAGTTACATGCACAGAGCCTCAAAACCCTACTCCTCATATGACAGGAGATCTGTGTGCACCTCGCCAAATCCTCCTTCCTTGAGATAGGATACAACACTAAGCCTTCTATAGTCACTTACACTCAGCTCTGTAAGCTTCACATAGTATGCATAAAGCACTTACAATACTTTGATCACATAGATCAATCACTATCACTTATCCCAATATCACACCGATATGCCTATATGACTTAGAACTTAGCACAATTTGAACTTGCTATCTCTTACATTGCCTAGACATCTATTTATACTTTACAAAATAGGCCTAAACATGGGTAAATCCATGGGCCGACATCCCCATACCCGTTACATAATCCCAAATCCAAAAAAGAACCCAAAAAGGGGTCGAGATCCCGCGATCTCTACTTCATCTTGTGCTCCGCCTTTGAAAGTTTTTCGAAGTCCCAAAGTAGGTCAAACTTGACCAAGGATCTCCCAAAACTTGGTCAAGGGCCAATAGGCCCCCAACACTCACCTGTGACTCGTCTTGAGTCACTCTAATCTCAGTAGTTCTGCTTTGAAAGCCTCAATATTAGCTCAAGTTTCTTCAACTTGTTGTTGTGCTATGACCTCCTGTTCAGTGAACTCTTGGATGACTGTGTCATTCACAGGTCCCTCCAGGTGTTGTTCAGCTACAGTGACAACCTGTTCCAGTTCTTCTCCTCAACCTTCGACCTCTGTGAATAGTTGGTAAGCCTTATATTGTATAGGTTGGAGCCTATGAGTTACTTCCATAACTATGCTCTATATAGTGTGGATCTGTTGCTGGGAGGTGCGTTGCTATTGGGATCGCTTCATTCTTTCCAAAACTGATAGGGTCTTCAACTACGCCTGTATCATTTCGGCTTGATACTTCTCCTATTGGAGTTGCGACTCCAGTGCCTTTAGTTATGGATTCTCAGTGAGTTTCTCGTAGGTCTAGGCACTTCGATTAGTGAGTTTCTTACATTCCATAGCAAGGGATTTTATTCTCTCAATTGCACTTCGAGCAGTTGCTTCTCTTTGATCCCTTACATCCTGTGGAGTCTTGGGCATTGTGTGGAGCTCTAAGTCTACAATATGTTATTGTAGGTGTTGGATAGATTCTACAAGATGCTCTACTTGTTTCATGACTCAAGCCTCTGCCTTTACTTCTAAGACTATCACAAAGTGAATATCTCTATTAACTACTTCTTTCACTTCAAGTTGCTCTGTGAGCAAATGTTATTTTCCTTGTTGCATCTGTGCTTTTTCTTCATCAAATTTTTCTTGGAGAGCAATATTTTTTTGTTCTGCAACTTGTTGTTATTCTACAAGTAATCCTTACACTTTCTTCAAGGCCTGGGTGGCTTGTTCTATTTATTCTTGTGCTCGTCGAAGGCGAGCTTCAACTGTATCAACTAGTGTGTGGAGTTGGGTTGGATCATCTCCTAATTTTGGTTCTCCCCAATGGCAAAGGTGCAGTGGAAACTGCACGGTTGGACTGAAGGGCTTGTTGTACCCCTCAGAGTTCAAATTCAATGCTATCATACATTTCTTCCTACTTCACTCCTTGTTTCTCTGTTATTTCTAGTGAAGCGTCGTTCAGGGTTGCTATGATGAAGTCAAAATCATCAGAGGTGAGGACAGTCTGCATATTGGTCATGGTGGCTTTTGGTTTCTTATGGGAATAAGGTTTAGACGGGGAAACCTTCCACTTCTTCAAGGGGTCAACCTCATCTCTGGGCAATGTTACTTTTCCTGGTTTCTGTTCAACTTCTACTTCGTCATTGCCCCCTTGGTCAGGTGACACTGAAGCAGTCTTTCTTGAGGTGCTGCTTAAATTTTGGACCTCCTCAATCTTATTGGGTGTATTATATTCTTTATGAGTGTCCTCTAGGCTATCAAGATCAGATATCACTATAGTTTTGGCAGGACTAAGGAGTTCAACGGACCATTCCTTAGTGATCTCCTCAAGGTCTTCTTTTGTAAGATTATAATATGACTAGAGCTGCTCTTTATATTCATCCGCTCGCACTGCAATGTAGATGAAGTGTCGATCTGTGTTGAACTTCATCAGGGGTCGGAACCTTTGTAAGGAATTCGGAGTCATGTGAGGCTCATATTTGATGGCTCTCTTTAGATGGAGGTAATATGTATGAAACATAGCATTTGACTGCCATTGTTTGTTCATATCACTTGAGTACCAAAGGGTAGTGAAATTCACAGCAAATGGTTTGAATGACTCTATGTCTAGGAAGGTCACACCTTCCGACATCTCCCAGGAAAAAAATGCAATGAGGATCAGGAGCTAGCTGAAATGAAATTAATAACCTTGATCATGTGCTTCTCTGCAATCTAGTTCCAACTGGTTAACTAGGTACTTCGCCCATTTCATCTGTAGGCCTTTCGCGCACTTCCATGTGAGGTCAACGGCAAAGCCGATGACCTGCATAGGTTAGTTCTTCCTTACTAAATTTCCAGCTATCAGTTGAAATGCTAGGCACACTGCACCACTTTAGATGGAAGCTACCTTGTAGCCTCTTTTTCCCTTCTCAACATTGCCATATGTATCCTTGAACTTCTGTGCTAGTGCATGATCTATGGCTTTTCCTGGATAAAAGTCTTGTGGGTCGGGTCCTTGCATACTTAGTCCTATGATATTTTGGATCAACGTTGGGTCAACTGTAATACGACAGTCTAGCCATAAGTAGTTTCCATGGTAACACGACAGTAGCATCTTGACACATGCGTTGACTTCCTAGTGTCTTATGAAGTGTGAGATCTTCATCACATTCAGCAGGGTGGATTGCACGAGGTTCATCGTCCGGTCTAGTATAGACCATTTCATACATCAAACTTCCAACTGCACTCACATATGGAACATGAGACATGTCCTCCTCTTCTTCATGTGTCTTGGGACACTGATCTGCAGATAACTTTACACCAACAGGAATAGGAACCTTGATCGGTTTGCATTCCTTCATATTAAACCTCTGCAATATTGTCTTGACATATTTTCTCTGATTTAACCAGAGTTTCATCCTTTTCCGATCTCTTTTAATTTTCATGCCCAAAATGAAATTTGAAGCACCAAGATCCTTCATGTCAAATTTAGAGGACAACTGAGTTTTCACATCCTGGATAATCTCCTTGTTGTTTCCTATCAGCAACATCCACATACAAGACCAAATAATCAAATGATCACCAATTAATTTAAAATACACACAATGATCCTCTTTTCTTCTTGTGAAGCCAAGTCCCAACATGTAAGTTTCAATTTTTTGATACCACATCCTTGGTGATTGTTTTAAACCATACAGGGACTTTTTCAGCTTGCATACCATCTCCTTCTTTCCTTTCATAACATAACCTTCTGGTTGCTTCATATAGATTTCTTCTTCCAGATCCCCATGTAGGAATGTTGTCTTCACATCCATCTGTTCTACTTCAAAATCAAATGCAGCATCAATAGATAACATAAATCTTATAGAGGTTAAATTGGCAACAGGAGAAAAAATCTCACCAAAATCAATTCCCTCAACCTAGGAATAACCCTTTGCTACTAGCTGAGCTTTGTATTTCTCCACTTTTCCTTCTGCATTCAGCTTCTTTTTAAATACCCATTTGCTGCCAATGGGATTTTTTCTAGTTGGAAACTCCATTATATCCCAAGCCTCATTCTTATCCAAAGTTGTCATTTCTTCTTCTATGGCCCTTTTCCAAAGATTTCCATCCTCTGAATCCACTACCTCCCTGACAGTTCTAGGATCATCATCAGTAATAGAAAAAGAAAATTTTGAACGGAAATCATATGGACTATACCTTTCTGGTAGCCTTCTTTCTAGAACCAATCTCCTCAATACTGGAGTATGAGGATCTTCTTATTCTGATTCATGTTCTTCTGTAGAGTCTGATTAATCATCCTTTCAATAAAACTCTATCTTCTATGTTTTTTCCTTACTTGGTAGGAATTCTCGTTTAGCAACATCCTTCATTTCTCTAAATACCACATCTCGGTTATACACTACCTTCTTAGTTTCTGGGTTCCAAAGCTTATAACCTTTGAGACCATCTTTGTATCCAATAAAGATACATTTTTCAACCTTCTTATCCAGCTTACTCCTATTTTCCTTTGGAACATGAACATATGCATTGCAGCCAAATACCTTAATATGTGTGAGAGAAGGTTCCTTACCAGTCCATACCTCTTGTGGATTCATGTCATCCAACACTGATGAGGGTGATATGTTGAACAGATAACATGCAGTACCCATTGCCTCTGCCCAGAATTCTTTCCCTAACCTGGCACCACTGAGCATGCACCTTGCTTTTTCCATCAGTGTCCTGTTCATCCTTTCTGCAACTCCATTCTGTTGAGGTGTATATGGAGTATTCTTCTGCCTTTCTATACCGCACTTATTACAGAATTATTCAAATTCATTCCAACAAAACTCTTCGTCATTATCTATCCTTAGCACCTTAATTCTTTTCTCTATTTGATTCTCAACAAGAGCCTTAAACTCTTTAAACTTGTCAAATACTTTAAATTTCTTCCTGAGAAAATATATCCAATTTTTCCCTGAGAATTCATCTATAAATGAGACATAGTACATAGATTTCCCCAATGATGGGACTGACACAAGTCCAAAAACATCACTGTGAACTAGCTGTAAAATTCCTCCTACCCTCGTTGCACCAGAGGGGAATCTTACTCGATTTTGCTTCCCATATAGACAATGTTCACAAAAATAAAAATCCAGAGAGAAATTAAACATACCTTTTCCATGTAGTAGTCGAAGACCCTTCTCTCTGATATGCCCCAGTCTTTGATGCACAACATAACCTTTTCTCCAGAGACTATAGGAGATCTTTCTTCTTCAACTCCAATATCAGGAACAATGGAGCTATTACATCCATCACTAATAGTGCTTCCTAGCAGCTTATACAGAGTTCCAAATCGAACTCCCTTCATTAACACCATTTCTCCTCGAACCATCCTGCAAGTTCCCTTTTCAAATATTGTTTTTACCCCTGCATCTTCCATTTTGCTTACAAAAATCAAATTTCTAGCCATACCTGTGCAGAACACCAATCAATGTTCTAATCCTTCCATCTATGAGACTCAACTTGACCCGTCCTCTTTATATGATTCTGGTTATCGAATCATTACCTAAGAAAACATTACCTCCATCATACTTTTCATATTCTCAGAACCACTCTCTGTGGGGAGTCATATGAAAGGATGCAACAGATTCAACCAACCATGCCTCATGATCTGCATGTGTTCTTGAAGAGGCCAAGTACACATCCCCTCCTTCTTCCTTGGAGTTATTTTCTTTTGTACAAGAAGATTCTTCAGATCCCTTATTTTTCTCAACTTTGGATCTACATTGTTTCTTGTAGTGCCCTTCTTTTCCACATCTCCAACATACCCTTACAAACATTCCAGGAGATTTAGATTTACCCTTAGACTTAGATCTCCTACTTGAGAAATTAAATCTATTTATTTCCTGGGAACGTCCTCTTGCAAATAATGTGTATGTGCTATGTCCTTCCATATTCTTCCATCTCATATCCTCCGACAACAAGGATGAGACCACTTCTTCAAACTTCAAGGAAGTTGTATTACTACCTATGGCCACAACTAGACTATCCCACAAGTCTGGTAAAGAAAAAAACAAACTGATACATTTATCTTCATCTGAAATTTTAATATCAACAGATACTCACTGACTTACCACAGTATTGAAGGCATTCAAATTCTTTGCCACCGAGTCTCCATCTCTCATCCTTAGGTTATACATCTTCTTTCTTAGGAATAGTTTATTTACCAGGGACTTAGACTGATACAACTTCCCCAACTTTTTCCATAAATCCTTGGTTGTATCTTCCTCTAAAACATTTAGTAATACTGAATCAAAGAGACATGGTCGAATTTTGCTCTTTTCCTTCCGATCCAACTTTTTCCAGTCATCTGCAGAATTTCCTGTAGGTGCAATACCTGGATCTACCACGATCCACTGATCTTTGTCCACCAACAAATCTTCCATCTTGAGCTTCCATAGCTCAAAATGTTTCCCATTAAACTTCTCGATCCCCATCTTCAAATTACTTCCCATTTCTTTTCACCTGAAAAACAATACCGCATATCTCCCACTGTAACAAGGCTTACCACAGTCCTGAGCAAAACCCTTGACCACAAAGGCATCCCCTTGAAGCCAATAAATCTCTGATACAAAATGTAAATTATAACCTTGTACATTATCTACTACAAACAAATATTTAGAAAAGAACAAAAAAGATACAATGGAAAATACAAACATTACACAGAGATTTTTCCCCTGGAAACCCAAACCGGGAAAACCAACATATTCTATATTATTCATAGTGATATATTGTTTACAATACAATATACATATAATATCCAGCGGCATCCAAAACCCTAACCCAATGACCTGAATTAGTCCAAAACCCTAATTCCTTAACTGGAAATAGAAAACCATCGGCAAAAACCATGTGCCGAAAAACCACCTAAATACATGACACGTTTCCAGAGGCAGGTGTCAAGTTTCTCATGAAAAGAATATAACACATACCCAACACTATCATGATTCACTGTGCCAGCCAGAGGTGGGATATAATCGGGAAATATGGTTGGAATCAGCTTCACATTTGCTAGGTCGTCTTTGTGTTTGGTTCTCTTCTCTACTGTTGGTCGGAATGATCCAGCTCTGCGAGCAGTAAACAAAGAGGTTTGTAGTCCTCTCATCGATGATGCTTGTACACCTGTAGACATAGACATGACTCTTTCAGTCATGAGGTCGATCAGAAATTCTTCGACAATTTTCTCTGCAGCGCTGAACTCGTCTGACATACACGCTCGGGTTTGAAAATCTCGGGGTCAGAGAGTAATCTCTCAATGCAATGGGATAGATGGAAATAGTGCAATGATCACTATGTAAAATCATCCACTCTGAGGGCTCAAATTCATGGTTAGAAAAAGTTTTCTCAGTGCATGGCACGATGGGATAAATAGGTAACTTGGCAATGGATCTCTTGCAATAGGCGAGAAACCTTCATTAACTCTGTTATATTCGTTATGGCACAGTCCAATGGTCTAGTGGCAAACCATAAATTCCTTTCCACCCCTTCGGGGGGGTCTGGCGAACAATTATATTGGTCCCAACGGCTATATTGCTTCACCCTGGCAAAGTTCCATGTGATGTTGTTCTGTTATCCAGGCGAAGTTCCAATTTTGCAAATTTTCCCTCTGCGAAGTTCCCTCTGGAACCTTATGTAAATTTTTGATATTAGCTCTCTTCTTACTTAGTTTTATGGATTTCTTCCCATTGAGCTTCATCTCGGTATGCCTTTTTCCATTCTGATTCTTATCTTCTTTTGGCATAGTTACTTCGTGTTGTTGAGATTCTTTCCTAAGATTCAAGGGTGGTACTTCTTCTTTATCAGGAATAAGTACTTCAATCTTCTATGGGTCTTCTAGTGTTATTGCAACTTCAACATCCAAGTCTTTGGTGCTAAACAACTTCGATCGTTTCTTATGTTCTTCAATCAAGTGTGTGATCCTTCTAGTCATGAAACCCTTTAACTCTTGCTTCTTTTGTTCTAAGACTTCTTTTTCTTCTTTCCTTCTGGCCTGATCTCTTTCAATCCAAGGTTTTCCTAGTAACATGGTAAATGGGGAGTTGTTCTCAATAAATTTAGCAATCTCAAAATCCTCCTCTTTCAAAGTCCCATTGGAATTCATAAGTATCTGAGTGAGTTTTACACATAGGTTTATCATCTTTCCTTTGAATAGTCATATTCCTCCTAATGAAGGAATCATAGCAAGCCTTCCTATAGCTTCCCAAGTTCTTTTTGTCATGATATTCACCTGTGTTTCCTCATCCATAACACATTCAATGTAGAAGGCTCTTATTCTTACTTCAATTCACTCTTTTTCTTTGAAGATATCTGATAAGCTGACATGTCGGTGGTCATTTAGGGTGTCTTTCATCTGTAGAAATACTTTCTCTAATTCTTTCTGGGGTTCTTCCATAATCATAGTTTATGGATATGTCTTAGGATTTTCTTGTCTCATGTTCATTCCTTCAAGCTTAGCAATCATTCTAGGGAAATCCAATTCTTCATGGTCCATAACTTTGCAAGAAAGACAACTAGTTCTTCTCCCAAGGCATTCCTTAGCAAGATGTCTCGATTTTCTGCAACTGTAACAGAGGGTTAATCCTCTCTTTCTTTTAAATGATTCCCATCTCTTTCTTCACTGTGTTCTAGGATCATAGTAGCTAACCTGCAAACATTTATTTCTAGGATCCTGCATCCACTTGTTAGTCCAAACATTCTTTCTATGCATAGGTATAACATATCTTTCACTATTATTATCATATCTACACATAACAAACCTTCCTTCATCTATTAGTGCCCTAGTTTTCAAGCTAGGACAGAATCTATCAAACATACCTAGATCCATATTGTTGAAAAAAAACATTTCCACTTATCTTACTTCTACAGAGCACAAATATTTCAGATCTAGAACTTTTCATTATTCTTACCTTTATCAGAGTACAAAGCTTCCAGATCTTACCTCTTTTCTTCGGATCTGACCTATGTTCTTGGCACAGAGCTTCACAGGTCAATTAGAATGTTGTGTACCAAGGAAACAGATATATGCATAGAGCTTTCACAATTTCAGGTCGGATCTTCACACAAAGCTTCTTCTTCCTCGGTTCCCAACAATCACAGTTTCAGGTCCCGAAAACGGAACCATTTGTTGGCACAGGGGTAGACCCAGGTTTCAATGCTACAAAAGCGCACCAACAAAACCCTAACTACCGACCCTTTCGGCGACACCTGCAAAGCAGATGAATTTTCACCTGAGGTAGAGGCAGGGGTGGTTGCAGGACTCAGGTGTCAGCAACCTTAACTTGGACACAGATCTTTGATTGTAATACTTAACAGAGAACTTAGCAGTAAACATTCATCAGCATTCAGTTCTTAGTAACAGCGTAGACAAAACCTAATTCCAGAGCACCACAGTATTCAACCAGATATGATGTATCTAAGCACTTATCATAGAGAGGTAGATTATATCTATCAGATCCAAGCACTAATCACATTCACATAGTTCATATCTAGCATCCATATACATCATTAGCACAAAGCATAAACAGATATATCTATCTATATCAAATCACTTAGCAAGTAAAGACATAAACACATCAAGACATCACACAAAGAAGAGAAACACAACATATATGTGGTTCACCCCCACCCTGGGGCTACGTCCACCAACTCTTCTTCTCTTCTATTATCTTATGTTAATCAGTTACATGCACAGAGCCTCAAAACCCTACTCTACATAGGACAGGAGATCTGCGCGCACCTCTCCAGATCCTCCTTCCCTGAGCTAGGATACAACACTAAGCCTTCTACAGTCACTTTCACTCATCTCTGCAAGCTTCACATAGTATGCACAGAGCACTTACAATCCTTCAATAACATAGATCAATCACTAGCACTTATCCCAATATCACACAAATATGCCTATATGCTTTAGCACTTAGCACAATTTTCAACTGTTATCTCTTACATTGCCTAGACATCTATTTATACTTTACAAAATAGGCCTAAACAAGGGTAAACCCATGGGCCAACATCCCCATACCTGTTACATAATCCCAAATCCCAAAAAAGACCCAAAAAGGAGTCGAGATCCTGTGATCTTTGCTTTGTCTTGCACTCTACCTTCGACAGGTTGTCGAATTCCCAAAGTAGGTCAAACTTGACCAAGGATCTCCCAAAACTTGGTCAAGGGCCAACACATATGGAATGAGAGAAGCTTGGGCAAACTCCAAAAATGGAAAACCTTTCCCTCTAATGTCATCTAAGTTACTTCTTAATTGAGAAATAAGGGAAATAGTGAATTCAGGGTCACAAACATCATTATCTCTATTGATTAGGGATTCTTCATTATTTTCTATGCTTTGTTAAGATACTTCAAGCATGTTGGGATCCATGGCAGCAAGAAAAAATACTTGGTAATGGCGATTATAATGGCACTAAAAATTCTAAATTCGATCGAAGGTGACAGTTGCAATAACTCCAATAGTTCCCAATTTGACAAATATAAACAAAAATAAAATTCACATCAATTTTATAATATTCAACTTTTCAGAGCGATGGGTCAGCGATTTCAATGTAAACCACTTTCTGCTCCACAATCGTCCCCATGCTGACACGTCTTTACCTTCAAAACCTGTGGTTTCCATTTCAGAACCACTTTATGGAATTAACCTCCATGCACTTTCCAGGCCCGCAATGCACACCAGCCGTTGATCTATCCCGATCACAATCGTGACCATTGATATTTGATTTATTTCCATCTCTGCTATTTTAGAACTCCTTCTAGCTAATGTAAACTATTCTTCCATATTTAAAATACCTCCATATGTGTTCCATATCTTTTTTCGCCTCTGCTAAAATTTAAAGTTGATTATTTCACATGGTTTACATATTCAACAATAATTGGCTCACAAAGAATGGAATGTGTCACAAAAGAGATTTGAGCCCGAGTGGGGAGAATAAAATTTATCCTCCCAAATCACCGAGCTAGACCTAATTGAATGTGTTTGTATGCATGTTTCTGGATTTAATCCTAGGTGGGGAGAATAAAATTTCTCCTCCCAAACCATCGAGATAGAACCAATTGAATGTGTGTGCATGCACACATGCTTTAATTTCCCTGCAAATACAAAGTCGATTTAACTCCTTTGGAGATCCTCAATCACTTATTATATAACAATAAATAAATAAATGTTACTACAATTATGACCACCATAGAATTGTTGAGATGTTGAAAATTCTAGGTGTGCTCATATTGTTTCTTTTGTCCCATAACTTGCTTGTTTCCTTTAGAAATTGAGTTTTATCGCTCTTGGCATTGGGGTGTGTCATGAGTATTACACCTCTTCCATACCACTTATTTCCCCCATTTTAGATTTTCCCCATGTTCTCTAGTATAATTACTTCCATTTTGTCACCCTTTGTATATGTTACAATGATATATTTAAGAAAAATGATAGTAAGAGATATTTAATTTAGAGGATAGGTTGGTTTTCAATTTGAGGTTTTGATTCCTTGTTTATCTAGCCAAGTCTTTGAACTTTTGCTAGCCGGTAATTGTTGTTCATAATAAATTTCTCAAATTTAATAAGCAATATGGATCTCATCTTGTGTTAGCAATGATTTGTCAGTTAATTAATATTGCTCCCATTGGGATTCAAGTCTTTCCAAAGATATTTTTGTGTTTGTGCCAATGTTAATGAAAACAATTGGGGTCACATCCAAGTCCTCTATAACTTTAATGAAATAATTATCCCCACTCATGACATCTTAAGTGGAGAGGATAACACTCCATCCCACAACCACTAAAGCTAGACTCGATTAACAATGATTATATTAATCATAATTTTAAATTTATGATATTGAAAAAGTAAAATATATTATTAATATTCACTTAAATTAAATATAACATATATTAAAATTTATTTAAATTTGTATATATGAATTTTACTCTTATTTATGAGTATTAACACTTATAAATTATATATCAACACACTCTTCATTGCAACAAAATACCTTTAATGAAAAAAAAATACTATTTGATTAAATTACATTCACAACAGTGTATTTTATTATTATTATTATTATTATTATTATAAAAGAAACAATTTAAATATTCAAGGGTTAGTATTGGCTTAGTCTATATTTACAATCTTAAGATCTCGATAGGGAGCTACATTATTGTGTCCAAATAAAATTTGGCCACCTAAAATAATCTATTGGTGGTATGTAATGGTAAAACTTCCAATGTCCTTGAGTTTAGGGCTATTAACTTGTTTGATTATGTCCAAAGAAGACAAGTTTTTAGCCAATTAAAACCATTTTTTTTTTGTTTGCTAGTTTGTCTGTGACCTATGGGACTAGCCTATGGCTGAGAAACTGTGAATCAGGGGCATCTAAGCCATCAAAATCATATGGGGATCGCACTCAGCCTAAGCCACACCAACCCTTAACATGGCTGGATTTGTTTCCCCGCAGGTTTCCAATCGGTGACTTTAACATCACAGAGTACCTTAACATCACACTCTATCATCAACTGTCCTACACCTTGGAGACTAATTAAAACCAATTTTAAATCATACTCTGACCAAAATAAAATCAGTTTCAACCCATCCCTTGTATCCAAAAAAAACCAATATCACATACTATAATCCCTGAAACTCTAATATAAAAGTTATAAATTCTCTTTTAACCCCTTACCTTAAACCCATACACAAATTCAAAAACACACATAAATCCAAAAACCACAAAATTTTATAATTATAAATCCAAAGACATCTACCTACCTAAAATGAAAACTCATAATTGAAATTATTTTCATAATTGCCACTAAAATTATATGATTTCTATATACCTAACAAAATCATACGTCAAGAAGAACATACCTTTTATATTAAGTGATATATTATTTTATTTTAATGTAAATATATTTGTCCTTTTGTGAACGTGAAAGAATGGGCTACCATACTTGTTTATGATTACTTAAAAAATTCATTTGTACATTGATCCAAAACTATCCTTCCCCAACAAATTAGCCTCACTAAATCCCTTAGTTGATCTAGAAAGCTCTTGATATGATATACTTTCATGCTCTAATTTATGGGAAACAACTCATGGGAAATCAAAGTTTTGTATATGGAAATTCCCTCTTGAGAGGAATCGCAAAAGTTGACAACATAATATAAAACCAATACCACCAAAAATTGACAATAATACTTTTCTCAAAACATCAAAATGACTTCTTGGTGTTGGACATGCTGGTAAGGAAAATACTCGTGGACCACAGAGACCTAAATTCCACTTAAGGATATGATAATTCTTTGATTTGTAGAAAATTATCCTTTTGATAATTCTTCGATGAGATTGTTGAAAGATAAATTCAAATAGTGAATCTCTTTCAACTTGTTGAGAGTAATTGGTATTGTCCTTGATAAGGAGTTATAAGATCCATGTCCATGAGATTTTGTAGATACCCAAGTGAATATGGAATGGAACCTTCTAAGGAAATTTTAGATAGATTCAATGATTCAAGTGCAGTGCAACTTCCAAGTGTTGGTGGAATGACACAGGTTAATAGATTGGTAGAAATGTTTATAGCTAAAGCATTTTCAAGTTTCTCTTTCTCTAGAGGTAAGGGTGGAATAATTTCCTTTGGTGTTAAAGAAGTACTCTACAAAAAAATAATAAATATTACAATAAATATCACAGGAGAGTAATAAATATGAAGGAGTGTATAGAGGTCATTGGTGTAACACACCCAACCCCCTATCCACTTTTAGGCTGGTGGGATGTTTGATTTTCATCTTCTTGGAACTCAGGATGAGTATTTAGGTTCATTGGTGCCTATGATTTGTAATTTATACTCGGAGGTTGTATCTATATCTCATTCATTTCAAGTACTATATTGCATAATTATGGTTATGCTTATACTATGATATCCAGGGGATTACTTATACACAACCAAAAAAAACCAAGTTGAAGTATTAGATTAGCTGTGTGAATCATATGATATGATGAACTAGAGGGAATCATATATTCTACACACTTGGGTGTGGTTCATTAGAGAGAATCATTGGCCCCATAGTGGCCCAAAAATGATGGTAATGTAAAAATAAATAAATAAAAAGAACCTTAAGAAGTCATAAAAAGAAGAAAAAAGACAAGACATACCTGATCTTTGATATTCTAATGTGTAGCATTGCATAGATACAAAATCTAGAGCATCTGCAAATGCACCAACTACATACTGTACTGAGTAAAAACAGAATTATATTTAGTTTTTAGTAAAAAATAAAAAATACTTTTTAGACATGTCAATAAATCCTAATAGAAATTAAAACTGGCAAGATTGCAAATAGTAAACACCATTGATATTCTTTTTTGTAAAATCCATATGAAAGTAGATTAAATAGTGACACACACACACATATCATATGAGACGGAATGAATAAGATCCTCTTGGTTTCGAGAATAATTTATTGGAGTCGTCTGATCTTGGAGCAAACCTCCCTCAATAGGAAGGAGCAACAACAAAGTCAACATTGACTATGTTGTTGCTCCA
>JZKD02S2174089.1:126504-153747 GCA_000966675.3 Picea glauca
CCCTCACATCACTCTCAATTCCCCAATACCCAATCTATATTCTACTAAAAAATATGCATTAAAAATATTCAAAATTGATAAAAAGTCATAAAAAGGAATTTTTATAAATGAAATTTATCATTCAAAATATGTTACAAACATACTAGCTATATAATGTACATCTATTTGTCTTATAAAATTAATATACATCATCAATTTCTTTTAGTCTTCTTTTGTGTTTTCTAGTTCTTAAGTAATTCATCCATGTCCATGTCTTCGTTTACTGGGTGCACTTCAACAGCTGATGTTCCTTCAATCCTTTCACATCAAGCACACATGTGTTGGACACACCGACCACACTTAGAGGGGGGGGTGAATGAGTGTGGGGCTCTTTTTCCCAAAACTCCCCCTTCATACAACTCATTAGATAGAAATCACCACTTACTCGTTACTTATTGTTTTCATTTATAATCAGTTACATGTGAAGATATATCAACAATATAATATCAACAAATCATCACCACAAGGAACGAAAGATGTATGTACAATTTTATTTTTATTATGGACCACAATCCTTGGGTTATCAACAACAACTGAATAGAGTACAACTATACAAGAGCACCATCTCTATAATGCAAGACTCATCTTACACCCTCAGCACCAACTGAGATGAGGCAACAATCCTCAACAGATATCAATATGTCAATAGGTACGCAACATGTCAATAGTGCATCACGTATATGTACTCACCCTACTAGTAGTACAACTCATGTATGTACACGACCAGTTTGTACTATAGCCTACGTATCAATTCTAAGTTACTTAGGGTTTTCTCTTCAATATGAACTCAGATCCTCTGAAACCTTCAATCACATTCTCTTTTGTCTTTCACTATCCAATATGACCCATAACTAATCACATCACATCCAAGCTCTCCAACAACTTACGCATGCTCTTCAACCATACAATATGAGTGCTTCTCAATCATGTATAAGAAATCAACATATTATGGAAATCATATCAGTATTGAATCATAAGAGTGTTGCTCACTCCATCAACCAACACAAACCACATCACAACAACCATACCAAGAATTACTTAATCATTCACTACACAACACACAAGAGTATCCATCAAGACTACAATGTAACCATACCAGAATTTCTATGGAAGATCTGAGCCTATAGAATGCAGATCTGGAACCTGCTTCAATATTCAGTAGATTGTCATCAATTCAACCACAATTCTTCATGAATTCATCCACTGTACATGCCATGTCCTCATTCATCTCTCGTATGTACGTTCCTTGGCTCACTACATCTCGTGTATACCTCTGAAACTAGGGTTTCTGAACTTTCGATACTTTGTCATCATGACCTTAGACTTGCAGAAACTTTGATGCATCCATGAGATCCTCCAGATCATCTCTCTCTTATAATATATCTACAATACATGCTCAAGAGATACACACAAGAGATGCACAAGAGATGATTTTCACAAGAGACCCTTGCCTCTTATTTATACTCTCCAAGTAGCTTCCTTAGAAGCATCTTCTAGGTCACCTAACCCACTTCTAGGTAACTTAACCCATTTCTAGGTCACTTAACCTATTTATAGCTCACTTAACCCTTTTTCCTCATTTTTAGGGTTAACCACTTTCCATAATTAGAAATTTCTCCATTTATTTATCATTTAAATATTGATTCTTGACTTTGTCACCTCACTTTATTATTTAAATAATCCTCCTTGACTTATCACCATTTAAATAATAATTTCTTCTTTGCAAGATCTTTGACTTCTTTGACCTTTTGGGGCTTCAAGCCTACATATGAGTGTCCTTCATCTTCGTAGGTCCATAACTCTCAAACC
Organism: Picea glauca; assembly: GCA_000966675.3. Classification (NCBI taxonomy): domain Eukaryota; kingdom Viridiplantae; phylum Streptophyta; class Pinopsida; order Pinales; family Pinaceae; genus Picea; species Picea glauca. The sequence continues at coordinate 128,353 of JZKD02S2174089.1, forward strand.
ATGAGGATTTATGTGACATTCACATACCACTGGAAATGGAATGACAAGCACTATCCATCTATGATAGTTTCACTAACAAATTCATTGATTTTCATCTCATTCTTCCACAAACAAGCATGGGTTCTCCAACCATACTTCTAGGATAACTCAACCATAAAGCGTCTTCCCGTGAGGGATTTCACCATAATGGGACCGCTTTGGAGTTCATCCATTTGTGCACCTTATCAACCATGATAAGACAATAATGAGTCATCTTTACATCAAACCAACTATGCATCATATATCAAAGAAACCACATCGATCCATCTTCATATTTGCATCATGTATCAATGACAACTCATTGATCCATATTCATCTATGTATCATCATATGACTATGATTCCACTTGACATCAATCCATTCTCATCAAGGACAATACATATTACATTAGTATGCTATGACAAGACATCAATCAATCAATCAATAAATCCTTTGGCATCAATCAATCCCTTGACATCAATTAATCACTTGACATCAATCCTTTGACACCAATCAATAAAACATTTGGCATCAATGACACATGATCCAACATCTTGGTATTGTACCCATGGCGTGGAGGCTATTGTGAGTGGCGATCACTTACAAAATCAAAAGATATTAAATTTATATGGCCAATTTTTAAGTATCATTGAAGAAGTTCATTAATATTAAAAAAGCCTCTACAATGTAATTATTTACCTGTTGGTCCACTAGTTAGCACCGTTGGAATGGTTTCCCTATTCCCCTAATCATATTCAAGTCAAGGAGGCTCAACTGCGAAATTCTTTTCCATTGAAATGACAAAATTTATAAGGAAAAAACCATAAATGTATAAGTAATAAAAATTAAAAGTACGAAATTTATAAGTACAAAATTATTAAGTATATGATTAATATACAGCCATTTTACCATCGTGGGCCTCCAGCACAGGAACATCTTGGGGTTGCACCCCACTGGGATGGGGTTGTTGGGGAGAACCATGATATTCTAGCTACACCACACTATCAATGATTTGTTGTCCATTGCTAATGGTTTCATTGATAGTGTTTCTCCCTTGATTAAAACAAAGTAAGACATTAAAGTTATGGATGATATCAAACATTTATGTATTTTATAAGTAATTAAAGGTTAATGTAGACTGGTTTTTATTTACCTTATCCTGCAAACTAGATCGTGGGGTCTGCCCCATGCTTTTTGTTGGCCTTGACCAAGTTTTGAGGAACACTTGGTCATATTTGACCCTTTTTGGGACTTTGACAGCTTGTCAAAGATGGAGCACAACGCGAAGCGGAAATCATGAAAGTTGGACCCCTTTTTGGGTTTTGGGGGATAATGTAATGGGAAAGGAATGTCAGCCTATGGGTTTACCCACGCTTAGGCCCACTGTTGTATGTATAAATAGATGTATAGGTGAAGTAAGTGAAAAAGGGGGGGGGAGAGAAGAGTAGTAGAGTGTGATATATGTGATCGAAGAGTTGCAAGTTGTGATAAGTGTTGGTAATGATTGTAAATTCTTTGTGCATACTGTAAGATACTAAGTGCAGGATATTGTACAAGGCTCTATGCTTTTAGCACAAAGAAGAAGGATCTAGCGAGCTGCACAGATCTTCTGTACTATTCGAAGAGGGATTTGAATGGCTCTATGATGTAACTTGATTAACTGAAGCTAATAAATAAGAAGACTTTGTCGACGTAGCCCCAGGGTGGGGGTGAACCATGGTAAATATGTGTGTTGTGCTATGTGCCTCGACTTGATGTGTTTGTCTCTTCCTTTGCTAAGTTATTTGATGTTTTTAGATAGATATATTTATGCTTTGTGCTTCTGATATATGAATGAATGTTAGATCTGGTATGTAATATGATTAGTGCTTGACCTATTGAATCTAATATATCTTGTTGTGGCTAAGTGTTGAATTATCTTAGATCTAAGTGCGTACTGCGATGCTTTGTATTATCTGTGAAGTATCATAAAGGTTGAATATTGATGAATAATCTATGTTAGGTGATCGCTAAGTGTTATAATCACAGATCTGTGTCCCAGCTAAGGTTTCATACACATGATTCTTGCAACCACCCCTTCCTCTACCTTGGGTGAGACTTCATCTACTTCGTAGGTGTTGCCGAAAGGGATGGTAGTTAGGTTTTTGTTGGTGCATTGTTGTAGCATTGAACCCTGGGTCTGCCCTTGTGCCAACAAATGGTTCTGTTGTCAGGACCTGAAACTGTGATTGTTGGGAACTGAGCAGAAGAATCTTTGTGCAAATATTCGTCATGAAATTGTGAAAGATTTGTGCATGGATCTATTCCCTTGTGCACAGTGATCCACTTTATCTAAAAATATCTTTGTTGAAGAAGGAAGGATAGATCTGAAGGAAAGAAGTCAGATCTGCAAGAAAAGAGGTTGATATTGAAGAAAAGAAGTAAGATCTATAAGTTCTATGCTCTAATAAAGGTAATAATAGTTAAAAGTTCTTAGATCTGGAAGATTTGTGCCCTGTAGACGTAAAAGAAGTGAAAATTTGTGTATCTAAAGTATGGATTTAGGTATGCTTGATAGATTTTGTCCTAGCTTGAAAACTAGGGAATTGTTAGATGAAATAACATTTGATATGAATAGATCTGATAAGAATAATGAAAGATATGTTATACCTATGCATAGAAATAATTTTTGGACTAACCAATGGATGTAGGATCCTAGAAAGAATTTTTTGCAGGCTAGCCATTATGACCCTAGCAAGAAGTACAAGAAAATTTGGGGATCATTGAAGAGAAAGAGTGGATTAAATCTTTGTTACAATTGTAGAAGACCAAGAAATCTTGCTAAGGAATGCCCTAGGAGAAACCCTAGTTTCCTTTGTCGTAAGGCTATGGACCATGAATTATTGGATTTCCCTAGAATGATTGCTAGACTTGAAAATCTTAATATGGAGCAAGCAAACTATCAAGGAGATCAAGAGACTAAGATTATAGAAGAACCCCAGAAAGAATAAAAGATTATGTTATTGAAAATGAAAGAAACCATGGATGAACATAAAGATGTCAATTTGTCAGAGATCTTCAAAGAAAGGGAGAAAATTGAAGTAAGAATAGGAGACTTCGACATTGACTGTGCTCTGGATAAGGGAACACAGATGAAAATTATGACAGAAATTACTTGGGAAACCCTAGGAAGGCCTGTTATGGTTCCTTCACTAGGAAAAATAGGGTTGTTTAAAGGAAAAATGGTAACCATATGTGGCAGGATTACCCAGATAGCTATGAGTACCCATGGAGCTTCAACAGAGGAAGAATTATAAGTTATTAAATTTATTGAGGACCATGCCCCATTTCCAACTTTGTTAGGCAAGATCTGGATTGAAAAAGACCAAATCTAAAGAAAACAAGAAAAGGAATCCCTAGAACAGAACAAACAAGAACTCATGGAATTTATGACTAGAAGGATCGCCTACTGTTACACATTATTTTTGTCATCCCAATGATCGTTAATGATATAAACCTATATGTTGCCTTCAGAGGGGTTAGTGGCCTAATTTCCTGAAGAAAGAAGAGAGAAGAACTTTTCCTGAGAAAAGAAGTTGCATTTTCCTTTGGAAAAACCCTATAAAAAGAGAAGTTCGCAGGTTTCTATATAGGCAGGGTGCAAGAATGACTAATTCTCGTAGGTTTCACCATAGATGGGTTGCGAGAGGTTCATAGGTTGCTCTATAGGTAGGGTGAGAGAATGCTTACACGTGGGAAAAATGAGTGTTTTCTCGAATCTTCTAGAAGGAGAAACTTCCATGGTGATGTGGCATCCGAATGGTTTGGATCTTAATCGCTTTCATGATTTAGTGGGATCATCCTAACCTCCTCACCTTATCCTCTTCAACTTATAAAAGGAGAGGATTTCTCATGGAGAAATTTATCTTTGGTTTAGGTTTGGAGCTTTTGGAGCTTGGATTGGGCTAAGTTGGATTTGGCTTGGAATTGTTAGCTTGGTTAGAGTGGATTTGAGATTTTCTTTGTCAAGATATATTTTTAATACTATCATATCTGTGCTCTCGGAATTCTTGGATTGAAAGTGTGTGGGGAATGAAGGACAGTTGGAAGGGACCTTACGACATCAACGCCATGGTTGTAATCTCTCTTTCACATTTAATATGATACAGTAATATGATTCTTTCCTATAAAGATTGTTTTGTTTTATTGTATGATTCCTTGATCACATACATAGGTTTGTATTGAGTTTATGTTATTACTATCACTTTGGTTGGTTGCATTCTTTTGCAGGATCATCATTGTATGAGCGTTGGAACAAAGCTAGGATGGTGATGGCGAGAGGAAGCGACATTTAAACGGTATGTCACTCATCCCTCTTTAGTTAGTAAATTCAATATCTAAAATTTAAGGAAAGCATCATGTTCTGGTGTGTTTTGTTCTAGATCCAGGTGGATCTAGGGAGATCAGTTAGTGTCCACAACTACCGATTAGTCTGATAACACCTACTTGATGGAAGAACAAGAGAACATATCTAATCTTTTGAACACTAGGGACTTGGATGTTGAAGCTATAAGAGCATTAGAGAAACCACAGAAGACCAAAATACCTAATCCATATGATGGAGTATTACCGTTGGATCTAAAGAAAGAATCTCAGCATCACGAAGTGACTATGTAGAGAGAAGATAAGAATCAGAAAGGAAAAAGGATGATCGAGACGAAGCTCACTGGGAAGAAGGCTAGGAATATAAGTAAGAAGAGATCCAAGATCGAAAAGTTACAGAGGATTCCAGAGGAATCTTCTCAGAAGGAAAAATCACAGGAATTGAGATTCATCGGGATATCAGAACAACGACATATGGCACTTCGTTGTGGCAAAGCAATATAGTTGTTGGACCGATATACTCATTCGAATTCCACCCTGAATGAATAGAAAATCATTAAAGGATCACCACTAGACCATTGGACCACACCATAATGGATGGGTCAATGCTCATGGAAGCTTCATACCCATTGCAGGTAGACCGTTGACAAATTTCCTATTTATCTCGTCATGTCGTGCCCGAAGAACATTTTTTCCAACTGAAAAGTCGAAGCCCGTAGAACTGGTGATTGTCTATAGTGATCATTGCAAGAAGATTGTTCATCCTAGTGAGGTATTTTGAAATCATCATGACCTCGATTATCTTTCCCGAGTGAGTATGTCCGATGAGCTCACCACACTTGAGGAATCCATCATAGAGGTCCTTCTCGATTTAATGATTGAGAGAATCATGTTGGAAAGAAGAATTTACATCGGAGTCCAAGCATCATCAATGAGAGGAGTGAAAGCCTCCCTGTTGACTACTCGATCAGGAACATCTCGAGGTGGCGCAGAGGGAAGAACTAAGCATAAGGAAGACATAGCCAACGCAAATTTAGTGCCATCCATCCTACCAACTTACATACCCCCTCTCAACAGTGATATTAACAAGGACAGTGTACCTAGAGACTTTGAATACACCCTAGTCATTGCATATCTACCGAAAGAAGTACACACCTACCGTGCAGATCAAGACAAGGTTACAGTGTTGAAGTTTTGTGACTTCAACCTAGGGGACCGTAAAGTTTACAGCATTCTCTCCCTGTATAAGTACTTGAAGATAACTAATGGAAATAATTCCAAGCTCATCCCTCAGCAATGGACGATGAACCTCATGCAGTATACTTTTCTCAACATTATGAAAATACTGCACTTTGGCAGACAGCAGGAGGTGAATTCTTGTGTAAAATTGTTGCTAGCAAGTTACCACGGAGGATACTTGTGGTTAGACCATCGCATAACTATTGATCTGGAACTGATCAATATGATCACTGGGCTTAGCATGCAGGGCCCTGATCCCCATGAGTACTATTCTGGAAAGATCACAAACCACACTCTTGCGCAGAAGATCAAAGAAGCATATGGCGATGTTGAGAAAGGCGTGAGAGGCTACAAGGTAGATTCTATTGAAAGTGGTGCAATGTGCCTCGCATACCAATTGATCACAAGGAAGTTGGTATGCAAGAATCGACCAACACAAGTATCTAGCTTTCTATTTGACCTCACAGGAAAGTGTGCAGAGGGACTACAGATGAACTGGGCGAAGCACCTAGTGAATCAACTAGAGATTGATTGCAAAGAATCCCAGGATTAGGGGCATGAATTCCATTTTAGCTGGCTCCTGATACTGATGGATTTTGTTGCATGGGAGCTACCAGAAGGCACAACCTTCTTAGACCTTGACCCCTTTGAGCCACTATCCACAAAGTTTAGTACATTATGGTACTCAAACGACATGAGCAAGCAATGGAAATTGAATGTCGTTTTCCACGCGTACTATAACCAATTGAAAGAAACCATAAGGAGTGAACCTCGCATAACCCCAAACACTTTACAGAGATTCCAAATTCTGATAAAGTTCAGTGCAGACCACCACTTTATATACCTAACCCCATGCACTGGTGAGCACCAGGAACAACTTCATTCCTATTATAAGATGACAGAAGAAGACCTGGAAGAGATGACCAAGGAATGGTCAGCGGACATCCTTGTTTCAGCAGACCCCGTAGAAATGTTCGACATCGACAGATTCAAAACTGCATAGGATACACCTAGGCCCAGTAATACAAATAAAGAAAAGACGATGAAGAATACTGAAGAAGTCCAAGATGTTGACAGCCTATTTGTAAGGACGACTTCCATTACACTAGATGAAGAAGGTGATGATGGAGAAGGTGCAAAAACTGAACAACTAAAAGTTAAAGTACCACCGCCTAGGAACGAAGAAGACTCATCAAAGAAAAGGAAGGTCTCACCTCTGAAATCTTCCTCCAGAAAGAAACCAAGAACCTTTGTAACCAAGATGTGAATTGCCCTCACGTTGGATGACTTTGATTTCATTGTTGCAACGGTCAATGATGCTTCAAAGGAAATCATAGAGAAGCAGGAGGTGAAGCAAGAAAAAATGTATATCCAAATTGAGATCATGCTCCAAGGAGTACAACAAGCACTCCAGTCTAGTCAAGAAATATCTACTGCACCTCTGCCAGAAGGAACAACAAAAGTGGGAGTTGAATCAGTTCAGCTCCGCAATATTGTTGATACAATCAAAGTATGCCTTTGACATGCTCAAGAATAAAAAGAGCACCACCCAGGACCTAAAGAAAGCATAGGAGGAAATTGTTGAACAATGCCAAGCCGCGCAACAAGAGAAGAATGCTCTCCAAGAAAAATTTGAAGAAGACAGAGCGAAGATCCAAAAATAGAAAGAGAAGCTACTCACAAAGTAGATAGGAATTGAAGAAGAATTCAACAGAGAATTTCGCTCTGTGACCGACTTAGAGCAGAAGGTTGAAGAGCCCATAGAGCACCAAGTGATGAAGTTGGTTGAAGTTATTCAGCAACTTCAACAAAGGGTCATGGAATTAGAGCTTCAGACCATACCACAAACTCCACAAGAAGTGTGTGACCAGGGAGAATTGAATTCTTAGTGCACAGTCGAGAGGATTAAAACACTTGTTTCATAATGTAAACAACTAAGTAGCAGAATCATGTAGATATATGAACAATTATCCAAAGACCTAGAGTTGAAGAAACTGGAGTCCCAACTCCAGGAAGAAAAGAAACACGCAGATACAGTACAAGCGCAGCTCAAGCTCCTGTCACCCATTGAGAGGATGAAGAGATCCCAAGAAAATCTCACTTCCCAACAACTTGTTCTTACCACGTAGAACAGAGTGATGGAATTCACCCAGAAACTCCAACCAAGCCAAGAGGCAGCCTACCTACTGTTTGAAGAAATTGAAGACCATGGAACACTACTAGAGCAACAACTGGAAGGACCTATCAATGAAGTAGTTGTTCATGAATTCATTGAGCAAGAAGCAGTAGCACAGAGACAAGTCAAAGCAGCTCGATTCAAGCTCAAGACCTTTGAGGCAAAGTTACCCAAACCTGAGTGACTCGGGACGAGTCACAGGTGAGTGTTGGGGGCTTGTTGGCCCTGACCAAGTTTTGGGGAACACTTGGTCATATTTGACCATTTTTGGGACTTCGACATCTTGTTAAAGATGGGGCGCAACGAAGCAGAAATCATGGAAACTAGACCCCTTTTTGGGTCCTTTTTGGGTTTTTTTGGATAATGTAATGGGAAAGGGATGTTGGCCCGTGGGTTTACCCACACTTAGGCCCATTGTTGTATGTATAAATAGATGTATAGGTGAAGTAAGTGAAAAAGGGGGGTGGATAAGAGTAGTAGAGTTTGATCTATGTGATCGAAGAGTTGTGAGTTATGATAGTGCTGGTAATGATTGCAAATGCTTTGTGCATAATGTAAGAGACTAAGTGCAAGATATTGTAGAAGTCTCTATGCTTTTAGCGCAAGGAAGAAGGATATAGCGAGTTGCGCAGATCTTCTATCCTATGTGAAGAGGGATTTGAATGGCTCAGTGTTGTAACCTTATTAACTGAAGAAAATAAAGAAGAAGACTTTGTGGAAGTAGCCCCAAGGTGGGGGTGAACCACGGTAAGTCTGTGTGTTGTGCTCTGTGCTTCAACTTGATGTGTTTGTCTCTTCCTTTGCTAAGTGCTTTGATGTGTTTAGATAGATCTATTTATGCTTTGTGCTTCTGACATATGAATGAATGTTAGATCTGGTATGTAAGATTCTTAGTGCTTAATCTGTCGAATCTAATCTATCTTGTTGTGGCTAAGTGATGAATTATCTTAGATCTAAGTGCATATTGTGATGCTCTGTGCTATATGCGAAGTATCATAAGGGTTGAATATTGATGAATAATCTATGCTAGGTGATCGCTAAGTATTATAATCACATATTTGTGTCCCAGCTAAGGTTGCAGACACTTGAGTCTTGCAACCACCCCAGCCTCTACCTCGGGTGAGACTTCGTCTGCTTCACAGTTGTTGTTGAAAGGGCCGATAGTTAGGTTTTTTTTGGTGCATTTTTGTAGCGTTGAACCCTAGGTCTGCCCTTGTGCCAACACTTTTCCTATGATCAACCATGAATTTATAGTCATACTTATAACCAAGTTGGAGGTCTTCCTCCGTGTTTTTGGTTCCAAAGTTGTTTCCCTGCATTGCATAAGAGCATTTTTTTAATGTTTTTGGCTGGAATAAACTGAAAGTTGTAAGGTGATACAAATAATATTCTTAATATGTTTGGGTACTTATGATTCATCACTGTAACCTCGAGTAGCCTCCCTGGCCTAGCTTGTGTTGGCCATGTTTGGAAATCCTTTCTTTGTTTTCCTCCGAAGTGTCAAGAAACCTATCATCAAAATTTTCAAGTATGTTATATACCACACTTTTATTTAGATCTAAAGAAAATTAAAGGTATTGAAATCAAAATATTGTAATTTAGCTTGGGGTACCAATTATGTTTTCTCCTGATTTTTTCAATCTCTTTTCTTTTTCATCATCAATGATCGCCTTCCACTCCCTCTCTAGAATCAAGGGACGATTCTCATACCTATGGTTTCCTACCAAGATTTATCTATAAACATCCCATGTATATTTTAAATATTCTCTTGTTGCAAAGGTGATCATTTTTTAATTGAACATGTCTACTCCGAATAGGCCTTCGAGATAATCCATAAGTTTTATTTTGAGGTTGGAATTCTATAAATTCCACCTCATGCGTAAGGTTTCCACAAAAATCAACAAGTCCTTTCTCTCCAAGTGCCTATAAAAATGGTTGTTTCCTACACACAAAAATATATTATCATTAATTTAAAAATAATAATCTAGATTATTTGTGTATGAGATGGACAACATGGAACAGTTAAAATATGAAAAACTACCTGGGAGTCTTATTTGTTTTAATGGAAGTCTGTTATCCTCAACCAAAAATGTGCATGAAAGGGCCCCTTTGTTGGTCACACATCTAGCTCCAGAAAATGTAACCATGTCAACCACATCATCAGCCTCATATATGTCACCACCTTTAGAGTTTGACAGTTGTGTGGATGTCTGGCGGTGTGTGTCAGGGATCCTATCTAAATAAGGTGTGAAATATAGATAAGTAAATGGTACTCTAATCATTTTATGACAGCCTGAGTCAGGACTCTATGGCATATTTGCAACGCCACTACTACCAACACCAGGTTGAATAGGCTCCAAAAATCTCTTTATAAAAAAGAAAAAAAAATCCTCACATAATGTAAAAGTTAAAAAATAGAGTTTATTAATTGAACATATGAGTACATTAAAAAAATACTATAAACTATGGTTATTACCTTATATGTGTTAAGTTGTGACATAAGGATATTGATCATTTCTAGGACGTTAGGATTTTGATCTGCACAGTCTAACAAGCTATCAAGTTTTGTGTTCACTTTAATGATCTTTATTTTTATTAATACCATATGATCAAGGGATGAAGACAAACCCTCCTCATCAGCGGAATCATGATCAACATGGCCTGCCGACTGCATATAATTTCAACATGAAAATCAATGTTATTTCAGTTATATAATCAAATGAAATAACTGATCACCACACAAATAAAATTATATAAATAAATAATAAAATGAAATTAAAATGAAAGACAAATTTGATAATCAATTACATGTTCTGCAGCTGGCCATTTTCCACGATCATCCTGCCACATTATAATATAATATAATTAGAACCCTCAAATATTTAAAAAATTGTTAATGATAAAAAAAAACTGTATATATATATATATATATATATATATAATGTTTTAATGGTGCAATGTGATATGTCCTATTATTGACATTGAAGTCAGTGTCTAATGGAGGTAGTTCCTTAGGTACCCATTGTTTCACCAAATTCGTATACTTGAGTGTCACCTCTATGTCTCCTATGCTCTCATCATCATAAGAGCATGATCCTCTTCGACAAGAAAAAATTCCATGCGTCTATATAATTTTCATCTGACTTTTTTACCTATGGTCCTTGTTAGTGCATCATATCTACTAGATGCAGTAACATTTTCCTCTATTTGTCCTAATCTTCCCTCACTCGAGGAATAAATATCTGACAGGTTCATGTTTGATTGTACCTTCAATCACATGTGCATGTGTTGTTAGTGAGTAGTCCATCCTCATCCTAGTTCCCATTTTTGAACTTTTTTTTCTATACACTAAGTTCTAAATAATTTTTTTATATCTTTAGTTTTGGATGCACAATTAGAGGGTGAAATTACCTAAATTAGTAGGGGCACCCATGCATGTGGATTCCCAACCTAGTGAAGGAATTTAGGAATCTCTAGGTGGGTATCACCTAGAGAACGGCGAGAGGAAGAACACAATTAAACCTAGAGCTTGAAGACACATAGGGGGGATTTTATGGATGCCCTCAATAAGGAATATTACCATGTGGAGAGCTATGGGGACCAATACACCAAATGGTTGCAGATCCACCAGGGTCAGTATCAAACTATGGGACTATACCAACACCTTCCATACCTTTACTACAAACTTAGGAAACTAACCAGGATAGAGTTCTAAAATATTGAAGATAGTTTTAAATGGGGAAAAATTAAATAGATACAATGCTTGAAGACCCCAATATTTATTTTAAAGAGAGAAAGAAAAAATCTATAGGTTATTTAGGATAAGGGTAGTTACCACTTTGTATTCAAAAGGTTGTTGGTCAAATATCGAAACCCTTAACCATATTGGGAAAATGTTATAGTTCAAAGTTTACTATTTTGACATAAGCAAAGAAGAATGGCAGTTGACTAATCAGATGAAGAGAAATAAAAAGAAACAATTTAGGGAATGGAGTTTCACAAATAAAGAATACCTTCTATCATACAACTAATATTTTAGTTAAGAAGAGATTAGAGGAAAATAGCCACTATGCACATTCTTAGCATAAGCATAAAATATCATCCCTTCACTCTTGGTCCTTGGCTCGATTGAGAAATCAAATTCCTTCTTATACACTTTAGTAGTAAGAGTGTAAATACACACCTCATATTAGCTATCAATTATGATTTCCATACCTCATATTTGATACAAAAGTGTCCAAACTTGCATATGTTTGTGCACTAAGAAAAATATTAGATCCATGGTGTTATTCACACTATGAAGGATTTCCATATTTGTGGCCAATGGAGTGGTGTTGAATACATGTAATTATTGGAACAAAGTGTTGTAGGAAAATCTCCCTGCGGACAGGTAGATCGTCTCTGAGAGCTTGACCCTAACTCTAGACAGAAAATGCTTAACGTGGACACCGACTTCCTTTCAAATATATCTAAACCAACACATGAGAAGGAAGGATGACAGAGGTACCTCTTTATCGATGTTTGTCCCTGCACGCTCCTAGTTTCACTTCAGTCCTTTGCTTCTCGCTGGATCCTGTGGACAAAATGAGATACGACCACTTTCTACTCTATTGATATTATCTTGAAAATAGATATATCAGTTAATGATAAGTTCATGTAACATTAGACACAAACTAGAAAGAAGCAGGCCAAGCGTGTCATATTGATGAGAATAACGACAGCAATACTTACAATCATAGATGCGAATGTGACAGCTTCGTCAAGTCCCCTTCGTCTAACCCTTGCCTGAAAGATCCACAACCTGGACAACAACAGCTTCACTGATCACTCTCCTTTGGCTGACTGTGTATTTTCTCCAAGATCATAAGTTGCATACTAGCAGTTCTTCCCCCAATCAGCTCTAGCACCACTTATGAGATCATAAGTTTGGTTTGATTCTCTATTTCCAATCCCCATTCACCATTAGAAGGCTTGCTTATATAGCCTTGGAGAGGCTTTAACCACTTGAGATATCCTTGGGGAAGTTGAGGATTTTCCTCCTTCAGTTGAGGACCTTCCCTAAGATCATGGATGGACTAGGGATTCAAATCCAACTGCCTTCCAAGAATGAAAATATGCTTCCCCCATTCATCTCAACAGCTTAACAACTTCCCAGAATAGGTAGCGCTCCCTGAAAAGGGCCATCAGAGTTTTGTAGCGCTCCCTAGTAGGATTTAGGGGGGCGCCAGCGCTCTCAAAATCCATAATGCTCCCTAAAAAGGGCCAGGGGAGTGTTATAATGCTCCCTGACAATGTAAGGGGGAGCGTCGGTGCTCTAAGATAGTGTAAGGGGGAGCGCTCCCCTCCAAAAACTTAGTTTTTGAGGATCTTTCAGATGGCAAAAGGTTTGCAAGCCTGTTGACTCATTTCTCCTCTTCCAAATCAAATGTTTGAGGTGTTTCAAGTGTCCTTCTCATTTCGTTATAGGCACAACATATGCATCATGGCAGTATGCTTTACTTGCGACACTTGTGAGAAACATGCGACACTTGCGACCTTGTGAGCAAAATGCGACACTTGCGACCTTGTGAGAAAAATGTGACACTTGTGACCTTTGTAATGACGACACTTGTGACACTATCAAAGTGAGTATTTTTATGTGTAACATATTTCCCCCCAAAGTATGAAGTTAGAATATGCGAACTGATAACTGAAATGCTTTGTAGCCTCTCAAGCAAGGGTATAGACTCGGAGAACCTGACAAAAGCTGCACACAAACATCCAACAAATATCATGACATATTTCAAAACCCAAGGCAGGAATACCTTTTTCCATCTGAAAGCACCTCAAAAACTAAGTTTTTGGAGGGGATCACTCCCCCTTACACTATCTCGGAGCGTCAACGCTCCCCCTTACATTTTCAGGGAGCGTTATAACGCTCCCCTGGCCCTTTTGAGGGAGCATTATAGATTTTGAGAGCGATGGCGCCCCCCTAAAGCCTACTAGGGAGTGCTACAACACTCTAATGGACCTTTTGAGGGAGTGCTACCTATTCTGGGCAGTTGTTAAGTTGTTGAGATGAATGTGGGAAGCATCTTTTCATTCTTGGAAGGCAGTTGGATTCGAATCCCTAGTCCATCCATGATCTTAGGGCAGGTCCTCAACTAAAGGAGGAAAATCCTCAACTTCCCCAAGGATATCTCAAGTGGTTAAAGCCTCTAAAAGGATATATAAGCAAGCTTTCTAATGGTGAATGGGGATTGGAAATAAAGAATCACACCAAACTTATGATCTCATAAGTGGTGCTAGAGCTGATTGAGGGAAGAACTGCTAGTATGAAACTTATGATCTTGGAGAAAATACACAGTCAGCCAAAGGAGAGTGATCAGTGAAGCTGTTGTTGTCCAAGTTGTGGATCTTTCAGGTAAGGGTTAGACGAAGGGGACTTGACAAATTTGTCACATTTGCATCTACGATTGTAAGTATTGTTGTCGTTATTCTCATCAATTTTTCCCTGCACGCTCCTAGTTGCACTTTGGTCCTTCGCTTCTCGCTGGATCCTGTGGACAAAATGAGATATGACCACTTCCTGTTGTATTGATATTAGCTTGAAAATAGATCTATCAGTTAATGATAAGTTCATGTAACATTAGACACAAACTAGAAAGAAACAGGCCAAGAGTGTCATATTGATGAGAATAACGACAGCAATACTTACAATCGTATATGTGAATGCGACAGCTTTGTCAAGTCCCCTTCGTCTAACCCTTGCCTGAAAGATCCACAACCTGGACAACAGCAACTTCACTGATCACTCTCCTTTGGTTGACTGTGTATTTTCTCCAAGATCATAAGTTTCATACTAGTAGTTCTTCCTCCAATCAGCTCTAGCACTACTTATGAGATCATAATTTTGGTGTGATTCTCTATTTCCAATCCCCATTCACCATTAGAAATCTTGCTTATATAGCCTTGGAGAGGCTTTAACCACTTGATATATCCTTGGGGAAGTTGAGGATTTTCCTCCTTCAGTTGAGGACCTGCCCTAAGATCATGGATGGACTAGGGATTTGAATCCAACTGCCTTCCAAGAATGAAAATATGCTTCCCCCATTCATCTCAACAGCTTAACAACTGCCCAGAATAGGTAGCGCTCCCTCAAAAGGGCCATTAGAGCGCTGTAGAGCTCCCTAGTAGGCTCTAGGGGGCGCCAGCGCTCTCAAAATCTATAACGGTCCCTCAAAAGGGCCAGGGGAGCGTTATAATGCTCCCTGACAATGTAAGGGGGAGATTCGGTGCTCTGAGATAGTGTAAGGGGGAGCGTTCCCCTCCAAAAACTTAGTTTTTGAGGTGCTTTCAGATGGAAAAAGGTTTGCAAGCCTGTTGACTCATTTCTTCTCTTCCAAATCAAATGTTTGAGGTGTTTCAAGTGTCCTTCTCATGTCATTATAGGCATGACATAGGCATCATGGCAGTATGCTTTACTTGCGACACTTGTGAGCAACATGCGACACTTGCGACCTTGTGAGAAAAATGTGACACTTGCGACCTTGTGAGCAAAATGTGACACTTGTGACCTTTGTAATGACGACACTTGCGACACTATCAAAGTGAGTATTTTTTATGTGTAACACAAAGAAAAAATGAAATCAAATAGATGGAATATGTACATAAATTAGTAACCAACCAATGAATTCAAATGTGCTCTAAAATCATGATGAATTAGCACAACGAATTGAATCTTTAAGATAATTTTGTTTTGAAGAAATATACATATCTACTCATGGGAATAATGTGGGTCTGTAGAGAACCTGTTGTCTTTGATTAATCCGTATTTGGGATAACTTCATAGAGGAGGAAAATAGGAACAATTACCTGTTCAATTTTATGGACTAAATATCAATATGCAAGTTAGCACTACTTGCATATTGTTGAGAGAATGATGTTGGAGGGATTGTAGGATTGGAACCATCATTTCGTGTTGTAGCTTGTTATTCATTATTTCCTACACTATATATAACATATCTTAAGTTGAATTTTTACTTACAAATCATACTCCCATGTCATGTATACACTATCTAGCAAAGAAGTGGGTCTACAAGCATGAATCCTTGTGAAAGGTGATATGGGGAGGCATCTTAGTGTCAAATTCTTAGATCAACAGGTGAATATGGAATTAACAAGGTACAAATCCAAGAAATTATTTAGAGAAAGAATGAAAAATTCAAATAGAATGATTAAAAGGAATTAGCATGGACCCAAAACGCTTGCACACACCCCAAAAAAGGCAATTAATCAATGTCTAGAGGGATTTCCTAGCTTGATAGAGTCAAAAGGGGTACCAAGTGGAATATTTGACTCTTTCCAACCATGAAATAAGGATAAAGTAAAAATTAGATGAGGATCATCCCATGTAAAAGGGTTTATAATAATTGTTTATCACACATGCTTGAGGAATTCCCTAGCTAAGGAGAGGACACATGACAACTAAATCATAAGAACATGGTTTAAAGTTCGTCTTGGAAGGAATGCTCCACCTTATAAGGAAATATAAAATGATTGTATGGCATGATCAAGAATTATGTATGCAAACAAGGAGGATTGCTCCACTATATCGAGGTTTGAATTATTATTTTAAGGAAGGAACATGTTAGAAGATCATGGTTTGAGGAAGCAGTTCAAAGGAGAGCGATGTGTGGCAACAAAGACTTTGTCAAACCCTACTTTGAGCATCTTTCTACCTTTATTAAGGAGTGCCCAAATTTGAGGGGATTTTCTTGGAGTTAATTTTGGAGCTTGAAGAAGTTTAATAATATTTTATTTTATTATGATACATTTCACATATACTCCTCTTTATTTCTATTTTACATACAATTTTTTATGTCTATTATTTTTTTTTCTTAATCATTCCAATGACTAGGAAAGTGCCTTGGTATTTGTCTTAATCCATAGTTAAGGGACATCCTTGAAGAGGTTATTCCTTCTTATCATGTGATCATGATACGAAAAAGGGGAAAAATAGGAATGTTCCTCTTCATTCAAGCCAACCCCTCTCCTCTTGAATCGTTCAAATCCCTTGTAGGCTTCAATAGCCTCACAATTGTGAAATTAAGAAAGATGCAACTCTATGTTTATCTCATTAAACATTGAGGGAATGAATATGTTAAATATCTAAGAGTAATCCCCATCAACAAACTTTCTATGCACAAAGGATCTTGAATCCAAAGAGACTGATATGACCTCATCACCCATACGTTTCCTTGGCCTGCCTACTGATATGATTTCTCTCTACCACTATTGTCTTCCTTCTCCCATAAGAAAATTAGGTTGGTGTGATCCATATTTTTAAAAGTTGGATCTCAATGCAAAAAATCATGTTGGGAAGGAAGGCATGATGACCTTCTTCAGATTGATCAAAATGGAATGCTTAAGGGGGTTGAGATTCTTGGTGAAGAAAATCCTTCCTAAATGCATGAACATGATGGAAGAATTATCATTGTTCCTGTCCATTATGCATGCTAAAAACCACCCTCCCAAACATAGGTGAGAAAACATCATCAACTCGATTCATTGGATTTATTTACAATGTGAAGGTTTTCCAAATCAATTTGGAAAATAATGAAAAGTGAATGAGGGTAAGAACCACTCACCATTATCAAGCATGCTCATAGTGTTTCCTCTAGATCATTCTCCTCCTCCCTCTGTGACTTATGTCTCCTCCAAAATTGTGTTGTAGATCTCCTTCTTTGGCGTTACCTTGCACAGATCTCAGGGTTTGGGAAGCTACTCGTAGTGTGATCTCCTAGGCTCTCCTCATGGTGTGTTCTCCTCAGCTCATTGTTGGTCACTATAATTACTTAATTAATTTCAAAAAATCAAGTGCTACATAAATTGTCAACCTAGGGAAGTCTGTTTATTTCAAAGGTAACCATGCACTATATATGCTCAATTCCAAAAGCAACCTAAAGTTGTAGTAAGGGAAACTATATTAATCACACTTGCCTTGAATAAACTGAAGTTCTGACTTGAATTACAGGAAAGAAACCTACCTATTGCAGAGCTTAAAGAGATGATTAATCTAAAGAATCCTGGATTACATTAAAGTAACAACTGCAATAGGAAAGAACAACTATACTGTAACCAGAGAACAGGACCCTATTCCCAAGCAGGAACTCCAGCACCTTGTTTCCTATTAACACACTTTCATGAAAAAATTAATGCATATAAGGCTAACTCTATCTAACAGAGAACGGGACCCTTAATCCCTTCCATTAAGCAGAAACATTTAGCACCAGTCTCTGATTAGCACACTCATGGAAATAATTGAAAGTTGACTAATTCTACAGAGAACAAGACCCTTAGTCCCTTCCTTTAAGCAAGAACCTTTAGCACTAGTCTCTGATTAGCACACTCGTGGAAATAATTGAAAGCTGACTAATTCTATAGAGAATAGGACCCTTAGTCCCTTCCTTTAAGCAGGAACCTTTAGTACCAGTCTCTGATTATCACACTCATAAATTCATCACACAAGATTGCTAATTAAAATGATTATGAACTTCGTGAAAACAATGTAATATTCAATAAAACAAGGTTCTTAACAAGACAGAGTTCAGTAGTGTTTCAGCAAAGAAGAATTCATTAAAAGTAGTGTTTCAGCAGGACAAAATTTAATCAAGGCATAAACAGAGATCACACTAACACACTATAACACTAACGGGTGAATCTTGTGAAGAAGGTGGGCCCTCCCTTCTCACAAGATTCCCCTGAGACGAAAAGGCTAGAGAAGGATGCTCAAAACAGTCTTTTATTCATCTATCAATGTATCATATTACAATCTGAAAATAAAGTACGTCCTTCTCTCTGAAAATTTCTTAGTACAGAAGTTGGAGATCCTTTCGAATGATGATTTCCTCTTATTTAAAGAGAGAACCCCTTCGATACAATTGATCAAAAATTACAGATGTATATCTGAGTCCTATTCTTAGTCAGATCGACTTTCTAAACTGGAATAGGATGTCCTAGTCTCCTACAACAGAATGCTATTACAAGTGTTGAATGAGGTGTTGCTGTTACGACTGGAGTAACAGTCATTTCTTGGTGTTATTGTTGCATGTTGTTTCAGCATCGCAAATCGCGGGCTGTTTCAGCCACGGGATTTGCGCTCTGACTGTTTCAGCACTTCTCAGGTAGCAGCGATGGTTGATGCTTGGCTCATGGTGTGGTTGTTGTAGTCAATCAGTATGAGTTTTTGTTGACCATGGACTATGTAACAGCTTCTGTGTTTCAGCATCATTGACCATGTACTGTGTAGCAACTTTTGTGTTTCAGCATCGTCGACAATGGACTGTGTGACAGTTTCTGTGTTTCAGCATCGTCGACCATGAACTGTGTAACAACTCTTATGTTTCAGCATCATTGACCATGTACTGTGTAGTAGCTTCTGTGAATTGTTGTTTCAGCAACAGGCCTCGAATGCTAATCTGCAGTTTGAACTATTTCAGCACTTATACATTTCTAATCAATGGTTAAGTACGAGAGTGATGTGAAATTGTATGCAAAACAGATTAAACGTATAGTAAAGAGAAGAGACATTATATACCTTTGGAAAGATAGGATAAAGTGATAATATGAGTTTAAATGTGAGTGATCAAGAGTGTAATAGTGGCAAAAAGAATGGGCAAAAAGGTACATTGTGTGGTTCTAACATCCCCCCCAACTTAAAGTGTTGCATGTCCTCAAGCAACTTCACTCTGAATCAGAGTCTGAATACCAACTCTGAGCGTGCAAGTTACTCAAGAAGTAGTTGTGGGAGGTACTGTATGTTGGTGCTCTGAACCCTTGGACCCGTTGTAACCTTTGCCAAGCTGTTGCTTCTGTCTTCTTAGGCAGCTTATAATGGATTCGATATCTTTCTATTGGAAACCAGAGGATAGGAAAATAAAACTGATACCCTATCCAACTTTCAGCACATTGCTGAACACATTGGATGTAGTTAGGTACCCTGGAGATTGCTAACTCAATGTTAGTGGGGCTAAAAGGATTGTGCTCCTGTCTTTTCTCAGTGGATTGCTGCCAAAACAAGTTATTTGCCTGGAGGGAAGCAATCTATATGGATCTGATGAAGTGTTGACAATCCTGAAGCACTATTGATTGTAGCTGTTGAACATGTTCAGTCACCTCTGGTTTCTTTAAGAACTGATAATATTCTGTGACAAAGGTGGTTTCATTCTGTGGTTCTGGTCTTATCCAAAGAAGGTGGCTATCTTCATTGTGTTTGGCAGCCAAGAAGTCATCTTACCACAAAATCTGATTGTGGAGAAAGGAGGTGAATGCCCGAATTTGGATGTCCCCAACAAGAGGGTTAAGGTTCAGCTGCCTGTTCTTAGGGATGGCCTCGTTATGAAAGTATGCCTCACAGAGGAGGTGTTGATCCCTAGTAGATGCTTCTGCAAAAGTTTTGACAAAATCTGATGGGTGTAGTACTGCATGGGGTATGCCCTCTGTGATTGATTTAATATGAAACCATGTAAGTCGTTCCATGAGGAACAAGGAGTAATTACAGGATGGTTTCCTTGTAGCCAATAGATTTTGTGCCAAGTCAAATACCAGGGCCAATCTGCCTTTCAACTCTTTGTTTTGTTTCTTAAGGGATCGAGCTTCCTGGCATGTCTATTCTAAAGCTTCCCAATTTTAGTAAGTGTGATTTATCCAGATTTGTTTGTGCTCTTGCGGGTTTTTGGCCTGTGTAGCAGCATACTCTTTCTTCCATTTCTGTATTACTGCCTGCTCATCCCATGGCCGAGTCTGTGTTTCAGCGTTGCAAGTAGTGGGGTGAGGTACGATTTGAGTAGATTGTTCCACAAAAGTGTGGATGTTGATTTGGCTGGGAGCTGTAAATGCCTCAATAGGCATTGTCTATACAGCTTTGTTAACAAAAGTAGGGGTTTTATTTGTTGCAATGCAGGGCTCAGTCTTAGTCTTGGGAGGTCCTGTTGGTTCTTTTGTTTCAGTTGTAGTTGGTTCTTGTGTTTCAGTTGTAGTTGGTTCTTGTGTGACAGCTATAGTTGGTTCTTGTGTAATAGCAGGTTCTTCTTCTTTGACTACAGAAGTTGAAGGAGTAGGGGGAGCTCCTGGCATTGGGACTTGTATTACCTTATATCCTTCTTGATAGTAAATATCCCCACATTGGCAACACATATATTCTTTACACGGGCTTTCTGTTGTAGTCCCTTCTGACATGGTTTCTATGCGAGCTAAGGTGTACAAATTAAGTTCCTTCTCATATGCTTCCTTTGCCCTGGCTAATTCTTGCTTGTATGCTTCCAGTTCAAACTTTAAAAACTCGTTTTCTTGCAAGACGGAGGCCATTGTTGGTTCTGGTTGAGGAATGACAGGTTCTTGTGTGGCAGTCACGGCCTCACTAGCTAGTTCTTATGGAGCATCTACAGGAACGGTAGCTGATTCTTGTGTTTCAGCTTCTTGATGTAAGGAAAGTAACGTTGCAGCACCCTACACCTCTGATTCCTGTATCTCAGTATCATTATTAGCAGTTGGTTCTTGTGTTTCAACTGTAGTTGGTTCTTGTGTGGAATCTATGGCTGGTTCTTGTGTTTCAGCCACTTAATGAGTAGCTAGTTCTTGTGTTTCAGCTACGGAATGGGTAGTTGGTTCTTGTGTTTCAGCTACGGAATGGGTAGTTAGTTCTTGTGTTTCAGCTACGGAATGGGTAGTTGGTTCTTTTGTTTCAGCTACTTTATTTGAGACAGATGATGTCGCAACATCCTGGGCATCTGGTTCTTGTGTTTCAGTGCCCGTAGGTGGAATAGGCAAAGATTCCAGGATTTGGGAGGTTGGAGGTGTACGGGGTATTAGTCGGATGGGTCTAGGGTAGTGGAAATAATAGCTGGCCTTGTTGAGGGCCTTGTTCGTTTCCTTTGCAAAAAGGGTGGAAAGAAAGGAATTTGCTTTCATTTTCGTGGGGGTCTTTCCTCAATGATGGGGCAGGGGGAATTGTCTGGTTCAGAATCATCGTTGAGAATATGAAGGGTGGGAGTGGATGATTCTAGTAAGGTATGAGGAGGGATTGGTATGATAGGGGGATTAATTGGACTGATTGGTTCTGTGGGCGGGCTGTTGGGTACTTCTGGAGAGTCTGGAGGGTTTTGCGGTTGCTGCCTTGGAGGTTTTCAGGAATTTCAGCAGCTCTTTGGGGGTTTATGGGTGGGTTGTTTAGTGGAGGGTTTTGTTGGAAAAAACCCCTTTGGATAAGCAATTGGGAGAGACGGTGATGGGTGAGTGAAAGGGTGGTATCTTTATCCTTTCTGTAGTAGTGCACCATATTTTTCAGACAACCCAGCAAATAATAAGGAATATTCACCCGTCTATTATGCCGTAAATGAGACAACAGAAGAAAGTCGTGCTGGTAAACTACCTGGTATCGGCCTTCGTAGGTAAGGTAATGTTTGATGAATCTTGCAACTTCCGGCCATGGGGGTGGCAACGAGCTGAGTTGAACACCCCGGCCTTTAAATTCAATTTGTTCTTCTGGCAAGAAGAAGTTCTGTTGGGCATTTCGAATGATATGTTTACAGTTGAACATGTGAATGCCATCGGTAGGGAGGCCTGAGACCTGTTCTATATCCTCTTTTGTTACTAAAATTCGGACCCCTTGAACAATAGAATAGTCTTCCTGAAGGTTTTGAGCAAATTGCAGAACCTGTTGTTCATCATACCCCTGGAGTCTCTGAAAATAACTGAGCCATCCTGCCTACTGAAAAATTTGATAAGCTACTGTATAATGTTCTAACAGGGCTGTCGTGGTGGGTTCGTTCCGTATAACAGAGCCTCCCATATCTACTAGCTCGATAAGATACGCCGTCAAAGAGTTTGAGTAACAGCTTCTACGCAAACTGAGTTTTCCGAGTGAAGGTATGCAAATGGTGGTAAAATACGCGAAAGGGTGGTGAAATAGGAATGGCGGTGGTGAATTCGTGTGAAATGATGGTATAAAAGGTTTGATATGTCCTCCCCTCCTGTCAAGTGTGGCTAATAATGATTTCACTCGAGTGGTCATAATTATTTGGAATCTTCTCATTAACTATAGCTTAACTGTATTACATAAAATTTACATACCTCACCTTACCTTCTGATTCATGCTACAAACAAAATATCATGCTTGTCCATGGTAGTTCTGCTTGAGTCGTGGCGGAGACTTTTGATTTATTAGTTGAATTGTATCAAGTATTTTCTGACTAAAAGGATGAACTATAGTATGAGATCATAAAAGCTTGCTGACAGATAATGTTGAAAAGTTGGTGTTTCAGCAACAGAAAAGAATGGGGCGAAACAATTGTTGGACGGTGTTGTTTCATCGATGAAGAAAGTGAGGAATTGTCGGAATGTAGTGTTTTGGCAATAGGGAGAAGGTGAAAAGTTGTTGTGAATGGTGTTTCAGTAATGGGAAAAATGATGAAAAGTTGTTGACAATGGTTTTTCAGCAACAAAAAAGAAAAGGCGAAACAATTGTTGGACGGTGTTGTTTAATCTATGAGAAAATGGGGGAAAAAGGTGTGGGGTTGTTGATAGTGGTGTTTCAGTAATGAAGAAAAGGGAACAAATTGCTGACAGTGGTGTTTCAGCAATAGAAGAAAGTCAAAAGTGTTGAATAGTGGTGTTTCAGCGTCGGGAAAGTCAAAAGTGTTGAACAGTGGTGTAGGAAAAAGGTGTGGGGTTGTTGATAGTGGTGTTTTAGTAATGAAGAAAAGGGAATGAATTGTTGACAGTGGTGTTTCAGCAACAGAAGAAAGTCAAAAGTGTTGAACAATGGTGTTTCAGCAACGGGAAAGCTTGTCTCTTTGTGGAGTAGGATCGTCCTTTCCTAGTGGCCTGTGCTTTGATCGGGAATCTACAAAAATTGATTGTAACATGGTATTTATTGACAGGGATTATTAGTAAATAAAATCTAATCTAATACTAAAGAAATTAAATTAAAAGAATTAATTGCAATGAGGGGTAGAAGCCCCCTCTAAGAAGAGGTAATGGGAGTCTGCCATGCATGTGGCCTTAAAATCTTCTTTGGAAATAGGGCGCTAGTACAGATGGAGCCGATGACCATTTACAAGTAACAGAGTTTTGGAGTCATCGATTGTGAGGAGCCTTACTATTCCATTGGGGAAAATAGTGTCTACTTCGTAAGGTCCAAGCCATCTTGTACGCAGTTTCCCTTGAAATTCTTTGAACCGAGAGTCATACAGTAGGGCCCAATTACCTTTTTGGAACTGCTTGTTTTTTATAGCTTTGTCATGCCATTTTGATCTTTGTTGTTGAATTATGGTTGTTTGTTGAATGGCCTCTAGTCTTTTCTCCTCCAATTCATTAAGTTGTTGCAACCTGGCTGTCTGTACATCTGTTAAATCAAGGTTGACAGCTAAAGTAGTCCTTAAGGTTTTTATCTCAAATTCCACAGGAAAGAAAGCACTCTTTCCATAGACTAATTCATAGGGAGAGAATCTTGTAGTATTTATCCAGGTAGTTCTATAGGCCCATAATGTTTCGGGGAGCCTGTAGGACCAGTCCTTTCTATTTTCCTTCACTGTTTTTGTGAGAATGGCTTCTATTACTTTGTTTGTGATTTCCACCTTTCCATTGGCTTGGGGGTGGTATGTTGTAGTCATTCTATGTTATTATTGAAGGGTGGATTTGAAACCATGAGAAGTGAAAGGAGGTCCTCCATCTGTAACTAATTCTCTTGGCACTCCAAATCTGATGAAGATGTCTTTAAATAAGAAATTTATAACTGCTTCTTCGGTCGCTTTGTGAATTTCTTTGGCTTCCACCCATTTAGTCATGTAGTTTGTGCAGACCACTATGTAAACTTTTTGATTGGATGGAGGGTTGATTGGTCCTACAAAGTCTAAGGCTCATCTTTCAAATGGTTCAAGTACTATCTGGGGGTTTAATGGAATTTCATCTCTATGATTAGGTTGGCCTACTCTTTTGCAGCTATCATAGGCCCAGACATATTTCTTTGCATCTTTGAAGAGTGAGGGCCAATAGCATCCCATCCTGAGAATTTTATGTGTTGTTCTCTTATTAGCAAAATGCCCTCCACAAGGGCCATCATGACAAGCTTTTAGTAGATCATACACCTCATCTTCTCTAATACACCTTCGGATTTCTTAATCATCTCCTCTATGGAAAATACACCCACTTATCCAACTATACCGAGCACTTTGATGAATGATACTTCTTTTCTCTCGGTGGGATAGGTGTGGTGGTAACTTCCCTGCAACCAAGTAGTTAGCAATGTATTCATACCAAGGTGAGTGGGCAGAAACTATAAATAGATATTCATCAGGAAGGAATCATCTACTGGGGTATCATCATCAGGTGTCAATTGAGAAAGGAAATCAGCAACTACATTCTCTTTTCCTGGTCTATCTACAATTGTAATATCAAATTCTTGCAATAATAGTAGCCATCTAGTAACTCTGGCATTTGTGATAGTTTTGTTCATTAAGTATTTGATAGTTGAGTGATCAGTATGGACAAAAGTAGAATAGCCAGTAATGTAATGTCTAAATTTATTAATGGCATAGATAACTGCTAAGAATTCCTTCTCG
>JZKD02S2174089.1:193530-225776 GCA_000966675.3 Picea glauca
CCAAATGGTACCCCTACCCCTTCTTTTATAGGCTAGAAGGAGCTAGGGTTTTGGACGAACCCTCGGCCATGCATGGCCGGGAGTTTCAGTTAACTAACCCATAGCTTTTTGTTCCGTCGGCAACTTTCCTTTTTTCGTGCTTTTGTAGGTACACGTGGGTTGTTGTGAGTCAGACAGCATGTACACATGTGCAGTAATGGGTTAGGGCGCGTGGGACTTAACACGAATATTTTCAAAGAGTTGTTCAACAGAGTTTTGGAAAAGAAGGGATATGAGTTGGCCTGATGCCAGGTAAGCATGTGTGGTGCAATTTAGGGTTATAACAGAATTAAAAAAAGAAGAAGAACTTAATGGAAGAATATTTCATCCATCATAAAGAATGAAGATCATAAAGTAAACAAAAGGAACAAAAATCTTGATAACAAATTTAGGCAAGGTTTCGTACATCTCTGGGCCTTTGTCTCAGTGGGGAAGGATTTCTTATTAATCTTCAATGCTTCAAAAGTAAATCAAAATTGCCTAAAAAAAATCAAACTTTCATCTTTTTGTGTTCTTCTTGACCTCATGAATCCAACACAATTGACAGCACCGAAAAAGGTTGAGAGTAGCTCCCAGTATTGGCCTCCAAAGTTCCCTTCCTCAATGGCTTCCCTGCATAAAAATGGCTTAGGCTTCATGAATTCTTCAACATTTCTCTTGTTCTTAACTTTCTTGGACTGTCAAAAACCTCTGGTTTATGTCTATTCTGAGTTGGGGTTCACCTACCAACTTCCTCCCAAGATATGGCCTCAAATAAGGCTCCAAATCCCCCAATAATGGGAAAACTCCACCAAAATTAGCATAATAATACAAAAAAAATCATATAATATAGTTGAAAAACCCATATTTGGGGAAAATGGCTTGCTATCCCCTTTGTGTTAGGCTCATGGTCATATGGAGTGCTTCCATATGGCCTCAGGTTGAGTGTTGGCGCCTTAAACCTTTACCTGGTCCTCGGCCCCTGGTTGCTTGGCACACCATGTGGCCATACACTAATTCAAACACCTATCACACCCCAAACTGGCTCCTAGTCATATGCTTAGTTCCCGGTCATGGTCTTGGTCAGTCGGGCTAGCCCCCCCCCCCCGTCGACTGGGATTATCCCCACATTCACGCCATTCAAATTAAAACAAAAAAATGCCACATGTAAAACAAGCAACACACGTAGCTCGGGTGGTTGACGCTTGTCCTGAAGACTTGGGTTGGATGATAGGTCGCATGGTCGATTCTCTCGGAAGGAAAAAAAAATTGAACTAGACCACATTGTAAAAATCTGGGGTGCCACATGGCACCCTCTAATTGGGCCACATGTCACCCTGTGATTGGACCGTATAGTCTAGTCATCGACACAGTCAGTGCACAGTCAATACCATGTCACCATCATGTCAGCCTGCCATGTCACTGTCATAAAACCACGTTTCATATCTTGATCCTGCCATGTCAGTATCCATACTGCCAAGTCACTTTCCATGTCAGCATCTGTATTGACGTGCCACCCTCCCACATCAACATCTATACTTCCACATGTCATATTATCATTGGGCCATGTCAGCATTCCGTACAGATGCATGTCACGTTAGTATAGTGCCACGCGTTAATTTTTTATTGGTCCACATCAGCCCCTGAAAATGCCAAAAATGAGTGGCATGTGTCACCTCCTTGTGCTACCACATGTCCCTATTGATGTCATCATGATGTCATGATGATGTATTATTGACATCATCAGTATGACTTGTTGACTTTGACCAATTGACTTTTTTGCCTATTTGGGAAATCAATCAGAATGCGATAAATTTTGCATACGGTGTCTATTTTCGGAAAAAATATATATGGTTGAAATCAACGCGACAACCCCAACGCAATTGTGCTAGTTCCTTCTAATTCTGATAACTTTTATTTTTAGGCCTTCCTAGATTCATTTTGGATCATGCCTCCACACTAAGACCTGTTGGCCCTCCAAAAGGGTATTAACCAGTCATCAAGTGCAGGATAGGCCACCCCACTTATCCTTCCTCTTTAAACTTTGTCCTATGCACATTTTGCATCATAATCAATTACAAAACAACCATGATAATTGAAAGCATATTGTTAGCCACTTGAACTCGTTCACATCTTACTGAAGCCACTACCATCCATGTTGAAACATTAGCAGCGATAACATCAGAAACATGACTGCAAATGAACTAATATGTTTGATGTACTTGCATGACATTAGCTTATCCTGAAGAAAAGTATGATTGAATTTCCATTCTACAACCATCTCATTTTCATGCTTAATATCAATTGCTTTACTTGGCACAATTATAGGTGTGTTGCTTGCATAAGCTTCCTTCCTTAATTGTTCCATTGTTTGAAGAGATTGATTTGCTTTTAAGTGATGAGAATGTACAACATATTCATTGCCTTCTTCAATTAAGTTATATTGATTATATTCCCTGTAGAAGATTTCTTTGTGATCATACCTTTAAGGGCTTCCTAAGACAATTCCACATTCATTTAGTGGCACTGCATCACACGTTACCTCATCCAAAAACTTTTATGAAATTGCAAACTTTGAAGTGCATTTATTTGTTATGGGAAATTTGTGGTTGTTGCTTATCCATTTAAGTGAGTAAGGTTTACGATGTATCTTAGTTGTCAATCCCAATTGTTTAACCACTTCCTCTGAAATTAATTTAGATTGAGATCCACTATCTATTAATGTATCGATATTAGTATGTTTCATTATAACCCTTATGTGAAACAATTTACTTCTAGAATCATATCCATCACCAATTTTACCTGACAAACCAACTGTTGTAATCTTAGTCTCGTCACCTAAATCATACCCCAATTCTATTGGTCGTGTTGTTGTTGCAACTGTTTTTCTCCCTTTCCTCTCTTTGAACCACTTTGGACTCTTCTCTGGATGCAATTGCCAGCAATGGTCATCATCATGCCATTGTTTCTTGCAATGCTTGCAAGAGATCTTCTCTTCCTTCACGATCACTAAACTTTCTTTCTTTACATTCCCCTTTTGTTTGTCTTCTTTCCTTGAAGATGATTCCCCTGATACACCAACTCATGTTTTCCCTTCTTCAATATATGTTGCTTGGACAGAAACCTCATCAAGATTAGTAGGTCCAAACATAAATACAATGTTATGAACATGTGCAGGTAAACCTCCTATATACTTCATAATATTTTCTTTTGTATCTAATGGAATATTTATCATTAATTCCATATTACGAAATTCATTTGTGTATTCTTGCACTGTTTGTCATTTTCTTAGTTTAAGACTTTGTCATTCAATTAAATCTTTTTCCTTATATCCCAAAGGATAAAATTTATTTCTAAGTGCAAAAACAAAATCTTTCCATGATGGAAATACATTACCAACTTGTTGAGTACCATGTTGCAACTTACTTTTCCACTAGATGAGTGTTGTGTCTGTGAGATGAAGCGATGCCAATTTGATTTGGGTTGCCTCATATTTGATTTTTTGCACACTACAATAAACTTCCATATTTTTGACCCAGTTCTCAAGCCTCTCATCATTGAATTCACCATCATACATGAGAAATTCAAATTTCACATCAAGCTTAAGTAATGGCATATCATCTTTATGTTTGTGGGAATGTTTTCTTGCGGTAGAACTTGCACTTGTACTTGAAGAAGAAGAATATGGAGATGAAGGAGGTGAAGGAGGAGGCTTAGGAGCATCCTCTCCTTCTTCACTTTTGTCGTGTTTTGAATATTTCCCTTGAAAAGGCCTCTTCCATTCCAGGTAATCATCATATAATACATTTACCATCTCAGACATGGCGAAAAATGTCTTTTGAAACTCTATCTCATTCTGAGACATTCGTTCTTCAGATGCCATATTCTCACTTTGAGAAGTCCTCTTTCTTGATTCAATCTCATGATCCCCTTCTACAAGCTCGCCTTCACCATGGCTTAGTTTTTCCCTGGTAATCATGCAAACTCAAAAAACCAACTGTCAACCTGCTCTTATACCACTTGATCTAAAATGATCTTTTAAAGACTTGGTTGAGTTTTAAGCATGTGTTAATTTACCACTTAGGAATTAAGAAAAGAAGAATAACTTAATGGAATAATATTGCAGCCATCATAAAGAATGTAGATCATAAAGTAAACAAAAGGAACAACAAGCTTGATAACTAAGTTCAACAAGGTTGCCTATGTCTCTGGGTCTTTGTCTCAGTGGGGAAGGCTTTCTTATTAATATTCAATGCTTCAAAATTAAATCAAAATTGATTCAAAAAGATTAAAATTTGGGTTATTTTTTATATGTTCGACTTCATGAATCCAACGCAACTAACGGCACTGAAAAAGGTTGAGCGTAGCTCCCTGTTGACGACTCAAAATTGATCGTCCATCAACTGGAAGAGTGGATCCGGTCCGGGGTTGTCTAATAACCCAATCCATTTGGGATAACCCACCCTGACAGGTTTAGCGACTCCGTTAGCCGATCTAAGTCCTAAGAAAACAAAAAGAAAACTACTCTAAATTAACTAATCTAACTAAAAATAACAATTAAAACAAACTAATCTAACTATTCTATATACAATCTACTATCTAATACTATGCTAACTCTAAGAAATCAACTATCTAACTATTAACATAAATAAATCTTATTCACAAAATGTACAATATTAACAATTTACAAATTTGAATGAAAACCTGAAAAACTCATTTGCATTATGTCCTAAGACAATGAGAGCTATTGTTTTTTTATTTTATAATTTTATGAAAAGAAATAAAACAAAAACTAACTAAACTAACAACTAATATACTAACTCTAACGACAAATCTAAACTACACTTAAATCTAACTAAACTACTTAAACTATACTAACAAATAAACTATTAAATACTAAAAAACAAACTGACCTGAAGTTACGCTCCAGGTTTGTCCTGTGTGTAATGATTGTCTTAGCTAATCGGAGGGAGGAAACCCACTCTGAATTATCCAGGAGCTTGTCGTAAACAATAAGCTGCAGTGCTCTTCAAATATGATTACAGGACAAACAAGACATAAAAATTACAACAATCTTATGATTTATAAATCTTCACAGTTAGATAAACCTGTATGCAAAGATCTATATGAAATGATTCAATTAACGAAGAAGAGAAATCTATAATTCATTAACTGAAACAAAGTAATTGTTGTACTTTTTAAATAATGAAAGAGATCAGATATGGATAACACATTAATCAAATCGTATCATCCTGCAATAGATTATGATAGCTAAAGTAGTCTATAATCAACTGCAAACTGACATGCATAAACTTAAAACAAAAGTTTGATATATTGAAAGCGAAAGTTGTAGCAAGACATCAACTCTTGTCTTAGTTTGTATTAGAAATCCATAGCTTGGTTCTCCCACAAGTGAGTATGATCATTATTACAAAAAATAATAAGTATTTAAAGACTTCCTACAGGGTAAAACATCCCTGTGGAAGTTATCAAAACTGTTTACATAAATCTGGGAAAATATCCCAAGTTTGACTAAACTAACAACCTAAAATAAAAACTATATCACACAAATATCTCCTAGACTGCCACAGCATGCCCAATGCAATTCAAATGTACCTGAAAGAGGTCAAAAAAAGACAAGTTAAGAGGATATTTTGTTGATAGAATTGATAAAAATCTAATTCTAAAGACTAGCTACAGAATCTTGCAATTTTGTAGCTGGTCTAAATCAAACACAGAATCGTATTAAAATCAATTCAAATCTCAGAAAATACATTCAAACTATCAAAAGATATTTGATTAAAAGCCTCATTCAAATCAACACTTGTATGCAAATTGAACAAACTAAATCAAATGATAAACTAGATAGCTATACTCTGTTTAATTCGTTACCAATTCAGGTATACAAAATCATATCGAACAATAATGAAATCGTTTTCATATCAAATTTAAATCGATACAGTTAAACAAATCATAGGCAATCATTTATGATGTCTCCTCCATCAACAGGAAACACGATCGAATCCATACAAAAACAGCAAGATCATTTTCAAATTGATATAACTATATTAACATAAACAAACGATCCATGCCATTAGCGAATCAAATCAAAAATGGTGTGTAAATTATCACAAACGAAAACATAATGAAATCAATCGATTGATAACAGGATCTGTAAGAGTTGTCCAATCGTTTGTTATTGCTAATTGGGGCAGACAAAATCGATTGGTTTTCAACGAAATTATTACTTGAATTCATTTCAAAACGAATTATTAACCGAATTTCATCATACAAATTCAACAGAGATGACCTATGTTAACAAACTCATTTTGAAAATTAAAATGAACAGAGCAACATCAAGTCTATTTTCAATACGAATCCAACCCATAAAAGCAATCGTGTTAACTCAAGATCCGGAGCAATCCAATCAAAACGAGAGCGAATCGAACAGTTTGAGTTTAACATAGTCATTGTGAATCAAAATAGTTCCATGATTTCGGCGAAGATATCTTTTGCACAGGCTAAATGAGAATATTGTTTCCATACAAAACAGAGTCGTTCTTTCCAAATCGGAGTCGAACAGAGTTGTATTCTTGATTTAGAATATTACATCACATAATATATTAAAATATCATAACAATTCAAACTTATGAAATCGTTCCAAAATCACACCATAAAAATCAGAGCCGATATAATCCAACCACAATGAAATCATACCAAATCAAAACATGGTCGTGCTCTAATTTTAGCATAAAAATATCCTATTCAGGTTAGATACAAACTAAATCCAAGTGAAAGAAAACACCATAGATTTCGTTAACTCAAACCAACAGAAAAACGAAATCAAACCCAATGAAAACCAATCAATTGCTAAACTGGGCACGACCAAATCGTGTAACCAAATCAAAACTTCATTTAATTTTAGCAAAGCAAAAACAATGTACAAGATCCACAAAACTATGACAGAGTCATTTTGAAAACCAAACTCAAATCATTATATTAATCCTAGCAATTCTCAAAACGAAAATGATATTGAAATCCATACCTGGATGATGAGAAGACAACTTGGTTATAACAGTTTGGAATTGACAAAGGCTGTAGCCGATTCGACATTCCTAAATACGATGGAACCAGTCATTTTATTCTTCCTATCATTTGCTTGAAGCTTGTCCCTTTCACTAGTTAACACTGCAACTTGGTTTTCCAATGATTTGTTTTTCAATTGTAATAAGGGAATGTCAGTATAGTAGCATTCCAACCACACATTACATTGGTCACATGACGATTGTCTGGGCTTCGAAAATGCAGTTGAGGGTTTGTTTAAATTGTCGAGGGTTTCGTTAGGTAGCTTGATCCCCGGGTAACTAGGGTTGTTCCTTAAGCACGGGGGAAAAATAGAAACGAAGCCATAGGGTGGATCGGGGCACAGACCTTGGGAGTAAGGGTACTCACTAGCTAGGAAGTGTTCGATGTCAGATTCTGAGTCTTCACTAAGGACTATGGGCTTTTGATCAATACTTGGTTTAGGTTTATTCCGAGCCAGTCTCGATATAATTCGAGCATTCTTTTCACCTTTTCTGTCGACAATAGGGTTACCCTTAACCTTTTTACTCACAGGATTTTTTATAGCCTCAACCTTGTCTACTAAGACGTTGGGTAAGTTGATATCAGGGTTGACCGAGGGTTTGGGAGAGGGCAATAGGAAATGGAAAGGCACGGGTGGCCTGACCTTAGTTTCATTAACCATGGGCTTGTCAATTTGGACAGGCTCTGTATCAGCAAAACCATTTCAAGAGATAAAAGCTTGCCAACTATCACCATGAAGATTTAAGTGGTGAACAACAATGAGTCTGATCAGGCCGTGGTGGAACAAGCTACTATTGGCCTTCTCTTGTTTAAACCTCTTAGCCATTTTATAAAGACTACACTGGAAATAAAATGGCATGTTCAATGGATAACCCATAAAATTCATTAACAGTCGAAGGTGATAAAGAAAAACCAGTCCATACCGACCCTCACAGGTCACGAATTGTTTAACCACCATCAAAAGATCATGCCACCTAGGTTTAAGCATGGAAATCGACATACCTCTGTCACAGGATGTGACCTTCTGCGAGAGGAACAATAACGGCCATGGCACCTCCTCAACTTTAGATTTTTTAAACCATCGTTGGCCCATGGTTGCTAATCATGTGGCAGAGTTGATGAACTCTTCATTGATTTCAAGCTGAATGTCACCTATCTTGGCCCTACACCCATCAAAATTCAGGGCGAACTGTTGTGCAACAAACAAATTAAAACCCTCAAACCTCTGTACAAACGTGAGCCAACCATTATCTTGCAAATCTTTCTAGGCGTTATCAAACAGTAGCAGGGCTTGACTACCATTCGGCTCAATTCGCACCACCGGTGCAATAGAGAAGAGCACATGGTGAGAGATGTGAACAAGCCAGGGTTTGAATCATAGCATACGTCAGAGCAGAGTATTCACAGGCTTACCCGATGCTAGCAGAGGTGAAAAAGGGATAGAGGTAAGCATTAATGACATCGTGCGAAGGTGGTGGAGCTATTTCTGCCATGCAGAATAGTCATTACCATGGTACAACCGTTGGTGCTTTCAACTATTCAAATCACAACGCATATGTGTTACAACTATGCCAATTCAATCAATCAATCGAAACCTTTGGTAAGTGGATAAACCATTTGCGCAATCAAAATTTATGCCATAGTTTTAAAACCAAACACACAAATCGAAACCAGTACCAAGCATTGCAAGAAACGATTCACACCAAGGGTTTAAACCATAACACCAAAGCTTTTTCATATAATCAATATGCCAAGTGAATTGATCAAATAACATGTAGATCCAATTGCTAATGCATCACAACTCAATCACTCATGAAACGAAATTACATAATCAATCAAAGAATGTCAAATGAGTACCTATCAAAGGAGTTTTGCCAACTGTATAATGATAAATAAAATGTAAACGCAATGGGCATATCGACAAGAATGATAACGACAATTCAATGAAGATTTTTAATGCGACTTCGGAAGACCAAGTTTTCACACTTACAGTCATGAAAACAAGAACGAAGGTAAGTGTATAATAGCGCAAAAATAAAAGTGTCGTCTATTTGAGAATTACGACGGAAAATTATAGTTTGCAAAACATTGGTGTAGGCAGCTTATACGACAGTGGAAAAATGTTAATTGGCTGCCAACACTCCCAGAATTGGCCACCAAAGTTCCCTTCCTCAATGGATTCCTTGCATAAAAATGGCTTAATATTCATGAATTATTCAGCATTTCTCTTGTTCTGAACTTGCTTGGACTATCAAAAACCTCTATTTTATATATATATATTGAGTTGGGGTTCACCTCCCAACTTCCTCCCAATATATGGCCTCAAATCGGGCTCCATATCCCCCAATAATGGGAAAAATCCACCAAAATCATCATAATAATTCAAAAGAATCATATAATATAGTTGAAAAACCCAAATTTGGGAAAAATGGTGCACTAGCCCCTATGCATTGGGATCCTGGTCATATGGAGTGCTTCCATATGCCTCAAGCTAAGTGTTGGCACCCTAAACCTATGTATGGTCCTTGGCCCCTGGTCACTTGGAACACCATGTGGCCATGCACTAAGTAAACACCTATTGCACCCTGAACTGGCTTCTAGTCATGTACTTGGTTCCTGGTCATGGTCCTGGTCGGTCAGGCTAGCCCCCTGCCAACCAGACTTATCCCCACGTTTGTTCCATTCATCGTAAAACAAAAACCTGCCACATGTCAAACAAGCAACACACATAGTTTGGGTGGTTGATGCTTGTTCTGAATACTTTGTATGGAGGATAGGTCGCATAGTCGATTCTCTCGGAGGGAAAAATGAATTTTTGAACTGGCCCACATTGGACAAATCTAGGGTGCCACATGGCACCCTCTAATTGGGCCACATGTCACCCTATGATTGGACTGTATAGTCTAGTCACTGACACAGTCAGTGCATAGTTAACACCACATCACCATCATGTCAGCCTACCATGTCACTATCGTACAACCACATGTCATACCCTGATCTTGCCACATCATCATTTGTACTTCCAAGTCACCTGCCTATTCAACTTCCATGTCCGCATCTGTATTTCCACCTGTCATCCTGATGCAGGAGCATCATTGGAAAGCACGCAGAGGTGGGACCACCAAATGCGTGAGAGTTCTCCCGGAACTTCAACATGGCAGTCCAACTGATTTCTGGATCTTCCTCCACTCAGCACTGAAATTCACCTTCGGAGACATGCTTGAACCGATGCCAGGGTTTCCCTTTGAAGCAAGTTTTAGCAGAAGATTCCACTTCAGCTCTAGAAAGCGACAGATCTAAGATAGCATAGAATAAGGTTTAGAGTAGGCAAGTAGCCATGGGAAACCCTAGAAACATTTTTGGAGTTATGTAGAAGTTGGTACACCTAGTTAGAGGGGGTTGGAATACAGAGAAAAATTAGTTGTAAGAGAGAACTGTGAGTAGCAGGAGATCTCAATATTTTGGAGTTACTGTAATTTTGAATGTAATATGTAGCCATTGGGCACTTGTGAATATAACAGAATGGAAAAAATGATCCAAATGTATTGAGCTTGGATTGTGTGTATTTTTCTGTTATTTTCTGTTTTATAAACAAGTGGATGGAACTGTGAGATTTTAGCAGTTTCAATTGTTTCTCTTCAGTTGGAGCTCTGCAAGGTGTGCATTGAGCCAGGGAGGAACGTTGTGGAATTGTTTTCTCTCCACCCAGAGCTCTGCAAGGTGTGCATCGAGCCAAAGAGAAAACATTGTGAATCTGAGCTATCGAACTCCCTCAGACGCAAGGAGTGCGCGGGAGCCGGAGTCTGAACCAAACTAAGCTTAGGAGGAATAACACTTCGAAAAGTGTTATCAGGATCCAGGAACCCATCCCTTAGAAGGAGCGAAGACCGAGTCTTCACATACTTAGAAATATCCTAAGTTGAAGTCGAGTAAAAGCTCAAGAGGAAGAACGTCGTCGAGCGTTAGATTGAGGTGGAAATCCCCACATGTCGTCCGATTGAAGGAAGGAGCACATGATTTAACCCTACATAGATCCAAGAGGAGAGTTCAAAAATACCAACAGACGGTGGAGAATCCTTGAGGAGGAACACTGAAACCCCGCATATCGTTGGATCAGATAGCATTGTGAGGAGGTTAACATCAATAGTTTCTCAATGTTCATTTCAGGACTTCGGGCACCGGGAGGTGGAAGGACAGAGGCTCTCATCCTTCAAAAACCCGAATCATGAAATCATGAAGTCATGATTTTATCAGATCCATCAATCACAAGATGATCTAGACCGTTAGTTCATTTCGGGACTTCGGATACTAGGAGTTGGAAAGACAGAGGTTCTAGTCCTTCAGAACCTCGAATCACGAAATAGAGAAATTGTGATTCGACGTGAGTCATCGATCACAGGTATTATTGTGAGTCGTTGATTGAATTCCAAGGCATTTCTGCATTTTGGCATTTGGGCATTTCATCTTTTCAGCGATCGGAGACTACAGGGAGCAAGGATACCCTTTGTACCCTGATTTCATGAAACACAAAATCTTGAAATTAATAGACACCGGGCATTTCAAATTTTTAGCAACTGGAGACTCTAAGGAGTAGGGATACTCTTTGTATCCTAATTTCATGAAATGCGAAATCTCGAAATCGAGAGGTGTTGGGCATTTCATCTTTTTGACGACCGGAGGTTATAAGGAGCAAGGACATCCTGTGCATGCTAATTTCACGAAACATGAAATCCTAAAAGAATAAGAGTTGGGTATTTCAGCTTTTTGACGACTAGAGACCCTAAGGTGCAAGGATATCCCTTGCATCCAGATTTCATGAAATGAAAAACCCCGAAGGAGCGAGCGACAGCCATTTCGGCATTTCGATTACTGTAGGTTCAAGAGACCAGAAGATGGGACACTTGACTCAGGAAGTCTCGGTCCCCGATAAGCGCCTTTTCAACTTGGCACTTGGTCACAGTCCTTGGTCGAGTGTTGGGGGAGCTCACGCTTAACACCTGAAAAATCCAACTGAGCATTCGTAAGGGACCTATGTAATTGTCCGAAGGGTTCCAATTCAGAACCAGAAGAGCCATTTCGGCTCCATAATTAGAAGATCCTGACCAGGAGGTCGTGCAGCCCTTAGGAGGTATAGGGGCTCTGCATCACATCCATACTACCATGTGTCAAACTGTCATTGGGCCACGTCATCATTTCATATAGCCATGTGTTGCATCTGTACAGTGCCACGTGTCATTTTTTTATTGGTCCACATTAGCCTCTAAAAATGACAAAAATGAGTGACACGTGTCACCTCCTCATGTTGCCACATGTCCCTACTAATTTCATACTAACATCATGCTAATGTACTGATGACATCATCAGTACGACCTGTTGACTTTGACCAGCTGATTTTTTTGCATGTTTGGGAAATCGATCAGAATGCGATAACTTTCGCATGCGGTGTCCATTTTCAAAAAAATATATATATGGTCGAAATCAGCGGGATGAGCCTGACACAATGGTGTTGGTTTCATCTAATTCTGAGAACTTTGATTTTTAGGCCTTCCTAGATCCATTTTGGATCAAAGATACTGACTAATATACACCATGGATTGATATACCATATATCCCTCCACCATAGAACACTCGGGATGTTCTCTTTGTCTAACCAAATTCTTCAATGATTTCAAGTGTCTCTCCACCATCCACATTGACCTTGTGTGTACATGTACACAAATTTCATTCTCCTCAAATTGGTGTATGAGGTAGTGCTCTTGTGCATTGAAAAATGTTGAAGGTATATACTTTTTCATTCCACACATTAGCTGAGTAATTTCTCTCTTCCAATACTTTATATCATCTTCATGTATTTCTTTCAATGACAACCATCTACATGAGATCATGGCACAAGAAAATAACATGTTTCAACGTAACATAATATAATACATTACATTACAAGTAAACCACATGTCATTAAGTACAACAACAAATTGAAAGAAAATTTTTCATATAAATCACAACTACTTACCTCATGTATTTTCCAAAATCATATATAACTTGTTTGACGTTGTTATAAAATTTGTTTGGGAGGGATAGGGATAGAACATATTGTAACAAAAAAATGAATCGTTATTTGTTTCGACCAAAGTAGGCAAAATAAAATAAAAAACTTAAATATGTATAAGGCCAATATATAAATATGTATACCAAAATTATTACCTTAATTAAGGTATGTCAATCATGTGTTTTTACCCCATCAAATTCACCTTTCTTCGTTAAGATATTATTTATGTTTGAAGAAAAACCCGTGGGAAATTTAATTCTTTGACTGACCTCTTTTACACCATTGTTTTGTTGCTCTATTAATAACCATGGAAGGTTATTTCAGCCTCCATATCTATTTGATCGGATCACACTTCGCATTGCATGATTGGCTTCATGAATGTCAGTACAATTTTTGACAATTTTTTCTTTATCCCTCCTACCATCTATGATTCACCATAACATTTATGTCACATTCTTCATGATATGCATTGTATCAAACAAATGAGCT
The DNA here is from genome assembly GCA_000966675.3 of Picea glauca. Lineage (NCBI taxonomy): Eukaryota > Viridiplantae > Streptophyta > Pinopsida > Pinales > Pinaceae > Picea > Picea glauca. The sequence continues at coordinate 207,170 of JZKD02S2174089.1, forward strand.
ATTTTTATCTCCTCGTAGTAGAGAAACCTCATGAATTGAGTGGGATAACATTTCATTCTTCGTGGAAGCCCATTATTAATACCTTCATGATGGCAGCCTTCATGAAACATAAAAGAAATCACAACAAAAATTATCAAATACGGTAAAATAAATTCAATGATTAAAATAAAAGTTCAAAACATTACATACACGATACATAAATAAATTGTGTACCATGACTATTTCTATTATATCCCAACTTCCATAGGTGAGGTGTTATTTCTCGTGGTTTTAAACCAGTCTCTTCTTTCTCATTGAAAAGATGTTTTTTAGTAGTATGATACCTATGGTTCTTAGGGAGGAGGTGCCTATATTCATCAAACACCACCTTTCTCAAACTTTTTGAATGATGATACTTCATCTTAGGACCACAAACTGGACATGCAAATTTACCCTTTGTTTGAAGACCTGCAACATATGGATTAATGTCAATTATATGATGAGATTATTTAAAAATTAAATATGCAACATGATATCTTTAAAAAATTATATATTATTAAAGAGAAATAGAATGCTACATACAAGTATTCCACATAATTTAAATTTCTTCTCCCTGATTGGTTTATAGATGTCATACATAGTGATTACAGCCCATAACTTTAGTAGCTCGTCGATAAGAGGCTTGATATATACATTCATATCTTTAACTTGGTACTTACATAATTGTTTGAAATTACATTTAATTACTATAACCATGATATGTATATATAAGTAAATAAATAAATAAAATATATTATGCAAAAAACGAAACAAATGAAAATATTACATTCAAAAAATTAATGTAAACAAATACTTGGAACAATCATTGTCAACATTATGTGCTCCCTCTTTATTGACATCCAAGGAGGAATGTTATTGTTGATAAAAAAAAATAGGCCACACTGAGCAAATAGACCTAATATCTCTGAATGGATTAACACTGTCATCTGCCAATGAAATCCTAACATTATGAGGTTCATCTGGAAATCTGCCCATTTTTCCTCAATTTTCCTAAATGCATAACCATCGGCATGCATTTGAAGAAAACCATCTCCACTTTTGTTACATGCATGGTAATCCATAAATTGTGCTATGCTTTCACACGTGAATAATCACTGCAAACGTGGAATTATGGGAATATGACGAAGAACCTTTTGAGACACCCTTTTTGTTACTTGATTGGTTTGATATCTACTAATAAGACATTGAAGGCATTCTATTTTCGAAGCATATTGTCCATAATATATAATATGATAATTAAGACGTGCATCTATAGTTTGATAATCCATTCCAATTTATTTCATAATGGCATGCAAATCTCGACATGTGCGAGGTAAAATATTTGACGATGGTAACAAAAATTCACCTAACAATCTACAACATAACAAATAACTAGTTAATGTAAAGAATATTAATCGTAAAAAATGCATTCTTATTTTACACATTAATTAACACTAAAAAAAAATAGAAAAAAATTCAACATTTATGTATATGAGATGAAACATATTACATACCTTAGGATATGTGTCATACAAGTGTTTGACAAATTATTCATAGCCTTTAAATTCACTAGAAGCAATGTAGCGGAGAGAAGATTTTCTCTTGAGCCTTCATAAAGTCATTTATTTTCCTTTTCTAATAGAAGTTCATCATAAATACCATCATTGTCCCCATCCTCATCTGGCTGAGCAAACAAATCTTGGATCATTTGATTTGTCCCATCATCTTCTTCCATGGGATCATGAACTTGATTTGTCCCATCATCTTCTTCCATGAGATCTGCATTTGCTTGATTATGTTCCTCAACTTGTACAACATCATTACTACTAGTACTACTTGGTACAATATTCTACAGAAAGTTAGAGGGAAAATCTAACTTTATAATTACAAACAATCATGCAAAATTAATGTGTATAACAAATATTCAAACAATATATATACATATATATAATTTTATATAAAATTGACAATATAAAAACAGATAATGAATATATAGCTAATTACCACGGGACGAAAATTCATTTGATCCCCCATCAATGTCCCCATATTTCCTACAATGTTTTGTAGTTGTTGCTATTAAAATTCTTACGGGATGTGTAGTGCAACGTTTTTTGCAAGGGAAATAACATCTACCATCACCCTTTTCACCAACTTTACTTTTTTTCCCACCTCTAATATTCTGGGACATTCTTCTGCACAAAAATACCCTTTTTGAACCATCATTGTTATAGCAAGATTGTCACAACATCTCTAATTTGAAAAATATTTATAGATATTTTTTTCGTCGCAAGAGTGACAAACGTTGACCAAGTCAATGTTGACTTTGTCAAATAGTGTAACAGTCATAATTGAATCATTGCTCTTGTGACAATAACCAAAGGTCATCGCAAGAGAGACGGGAGTCCACTATCTTCACATCCATCGCCCTTGTGACGTACAACTGGTTTCGTCACAAGAGTGACGAACACGGGATGGATTTATAAAAAAAAATTAAAAATTCAACTCTTTATCTTCAATTTTGCGACGAAAGGCTACTTTTGTCACAAGTAATCATCGCAAATTTTTCAATATGTAGTAGTGACACAGGATCCAGCCTGAGTAGGACTTAATGACTCTTCTATTATAGGACTGAGCTGAGAATCATCTTCCTCTCCTTTTCTGTGTAGTATTTATCTGATCTAGACTATTGCGTAGGGTTCTCTCTTCTCATACTCACTCCATGACTCTCCTTTCTCAGCCCTAGTCTTCAACCTCTTGTACCTTCTTCCACTATGTAATAATCCAAATTTGTCTTCCTCTTCGGGTACACCTTGTTCGTTTCTCTACATCCTTAGTCATTCCCTTCCTTCTTCATTTATTTCTTCATTCCTTCCTACCTTCATACTATCCCCTGGTCAGCCCCCAATTCCCCTATGTGTGTGAAGTCCCTTAGCAATCCGATTCCATCGTCATCACACATTTTTTGCACAAAAACAAATTTATCCAGGTACCCAATGCTTTCATAAACCTTATGAGCGAACCTTTAAAGAAATCCCTTTCTGCAACATTATATCATTAGGTACAGTTCATTGAAAAATCCATAATATAACCCCCATTATGTTATTCAACTAGAAATCGACTGCGTGTGAAGTAATATTGCTTACAAAATTCAATTTTCTTACCAACTCAGGGGTCCAATTCCTCGACGTTGTAGTACAGTATCTTTCGGTATTCTCTACTAATATTTCTAACCATTCAGTTAAAATAATCAGAAATTCACCAAAGAAAATCTCATGCAGCTCTTTGAACACATACCTTTGCAACCATTTTTCATCGCTCATCCAAGGGTTTCTATTCTCTCCTTAGGAAAATTCTTGTTCCTTCCTTTCCATCCATTCAACAATATCTTTCTTAGTCGACCTCCAAAACATTCCTTCAATCATAGATTCTAGGTCCCAACAACATGAACATTTGTTGGTGTGCAATTATAAGACCATAGGTTCAATTTAACTAACCAATAAAACACTTCATATACCAACCCTTTTGCCATCACTTCCATGCAAGTGAAGTCTCACATGAGGTATCTACTGGAACTATAGGAACCAATTTTCTACAGGGGTGAGGGGATCTGAGGTCATCAACATGTTAATTGATATTTATATACCTTGTGCACAATATTTTGTGTCTCTGATCCCTTGATTAATTGGTAAACTCAATTATAAAACACCATTATAACGTATATTGTGACATACACCATTCACTGGAACATTTATATTTACTACAAATCACTCAAATATAGATCTAATCACGCATGAAAAAAACATCCATGAACAATCACATAAAAAGACACATTCAGACACATAATTTAACGTGGTTCACCCAATCCTTGGGCTGCATCCACAATGACTGGCTTCTTTATTATTATTTGTGCAATCATCTCAGGCTTACGCACTGTGCTACAATAGATACATCATGGTATCATTCCCCATCCTACCTAGCCACTCTACAGTGCAAGATTCTCTATGAAAAATCTCCCCTAAACCTTTAGACATGGGCTCTCTCTCATTCTCAGCCTATTCTCTCAGCTTCCTATTCTTCCCAACCCATTACATATCTATACACAGAGTTTAGGGTTCAAATCCCTACTAGCTTATCCCAAAACCCTATGTCAACTCATTACAACTCACAAAAACACATAGTTCATGCGTTCTTTTCCTACCTTCACACCTGCATTTTGATTTTACTTCCTTTTCTCTTGCATGTTTATTTTCCTTCTTTATATTCTTCCTTTATTTATTTTTTGTATCTTCTTATGCACTGCCAAATGTTCTTTTACTACGCACTCCAATCTTGAACGTGCCTTTACTGCGCATCACCTCAACCCTTAGGATATTTCTCAAAATTGCATCCAAAATGTCTATCCAACAAGGTAGAAGAAAATGAAGATGGATAAGGCAAGGAACAGTGGGGAAAGCCCATGTGCCACTATAGTAAACATAGGCATTCATGCTTGTACGCCCCTAAAGTCGATTCCAGGGAATTTTTCTTACTCATATCAATTATTAGAATTGGAAGATGTTGTGGTGGTTGTATGAGAATATTACTACACCAATTCAATAAAAGTAATTGAGAAAAGGTCCAATAAGAGAAAAAAAGGTGAAACATCCCTCAATTAGGAGTCTTTCGATAGGATGATTGTGTGGAAATAATAGCCAGATCCTAAAGTTAACGCTCTAGATCATTCCTCAGCCCCGAATGCATTTGCAGGAGCCAACTCAGCGTTAGTGTGTGAGTTGAGTGTTGCATTAGAAATCTGCACAGAAAGGATGACTAAAATGGAAGAATAACTAAAGGGTCAAAGGGACAGTCTAGATGTTAATTTTAGGAGATAGGCCAGCACAATTGAGCAACAAAATAAAGAGGAGCTATAATCCCTAAAGTTAGAGAACTCAAAAGAAACAAAACAAATAAAGGAAGTTATGCACAAGAAATAACCAACCTAAAGACAAAGCATCAAGAACTCACCATATTTTCATAACAACATGAACACAATATTCTTGGCCTTGAACAGGAAGAATAAATATTGGAAAATATCATAAAGGAAATCAACAAGGAGTCTCTTATCATAAGAACAGTAAAAGAAGAATCTAGTGCTACAAATGAAGAGCTAAATCAAGTGCAAAGAGAATTCTTGTGTACATTAAATAGCATTTATAGATACAAGGATGATCAAATCAGGTTGAAATACCAAATAGATCAAATGAAAGACAAATACAAGAAAGCTCAGGATGCTTTTATAGAAATATTTGCCTCACCCTATGAAATCTTGCACAGAGGGCCTTATTCCATTTCCCTATGCAGACTTATCTTCCCTATTGATAAAATCCAGAGAAAAAAATTAATATTTTTCCACATATACGCATCTTGCACACTATACAACAAGCATATACGCAGGATGCTCCACTACAGCTCCCATACATCGAGATTTGTGACAGAAGATGAAAATTAAATGTCAAGTTTCCATGTCACGATAGGAGATCTATGATCCTTGGCCTTCCATATACTGCAAACATTCTAACTCGGCCCTTCAGTTCCATTTTGAAGGCTATAAATGGGCCAATTTTAAGCTATGGAAAAGGAGAAAGAATTCAACTTTGAGAGCAAAGTTAGTCTAGAGAAGTTATTTACTTCATTTTGAGTATTCATCCCTTTGTCCTTTAAGTCTGAACACAGTGTTCAGCCCCCAAGATCTTCCCTTATTGATTGAGAACCTCATTGTTTCTCTCTTATGAGATTTCCTTTGGTGGAGGATTGAAGTGGTGGAGGCCCAGCTAGAAGGAACTTAGTTTCTCGGTTCCAAACCGTGCCGACACAAAAATCTGTAATATTTTCGCTTTTGTTGATCATTTATCAATAAAAATACTCCTTTCTCATCCAATTGATATCTTGCAAATATATGAGTTATTATCCATGGGCATATTTGTTATGTTTATTAATGGATTATGCTATCTAATGTGCTAACCCTTTACATTATCACCATATGCTTGTTTTGCTTGTTTGTTGACAACTAGTTGTAGGTATATAGCTTTGGGTTCAAGTGCTCAACGATGGACTTCATCGAACATTTGGACGAGGTAGGCCTATTTCTTATCTCGCTTGCATATTGGTTTATATAGCATATGTTTGGGATAGAGTTGATTTCTGCAGTCATTTCCATCTATTGTGGTTTACCCTAGCGATAGAGAGATTTTCCTCATAACAGAATTGGCGACCATAGTGGGAATTGAATCTTCTTTCTTAGGGTTTGAAGTACTTTTCTCCCTAGATTTCTCTCGTTTCTATTGTGGTTCTTGTTGTATCATTTCTTGAAAGATCCTATTCACTATGGGTCTGATTTTTCATCCTTTCTCCCTTGTCTAGCCTTATTTTAAAGCATATACGTGCCTTTTGTCTTGACAGTCACGTATACACATGAGTTGTCTCACTACAAGCTGCATATATATGATCTATTTTACTAAATAGTCGCATACATCAGTTTGCCTTGCCCTTTTTCCTGGTTTGGTGTTTGCTAGGTGGGATTTGATGATTGTTGAGTCTTCTTAGGTCTCTGTAGTGCATGTTGAGTGCTTGTGGGATGACAGGAAACCCTATTTTGGTTGAATTTTTGGGCGAAGTCTTTCTCACCATATTTTTATTTTCTATTGTCCTTGTACATTGGGTTGGGTGTTTTGTTTCTTGGAATCGTGCTTGAGTTATCTCTTTTTATACACAGTAGGGTTATATATCAAGTTACGTTTCAGTCCATGCATTTTCAGTTTGTTATATTGAAAATACAAAAAACATAGGCATTTTGCATTGCTTGGCATTTTTGTATTTTGAAGTCATTATCATTAGATTAGTGCATATAGTGAAAGATTGCATTTTACTTCATAATTGCAGAGTTAAATTTGAAAATTGCATTGTTTTTTAGGAGCATATCATTCATTAAAAGTTAAAGTTGGGACATTACATTATTTTCATATTTACTTTCCTTGCAGAGTCATAACACCATGAGTTTCACTACCATACCTTTTTGAGTAATCACGACCATTAAAATCAACGCTATAATTTAAAATTGATTAGTCGTGATTTTATTTTCTAGGGTGCACAAACTAGCCTAGGATTTAGTGCCTTGGAATAGGATTTTGTGAGCAAACTTCTCCAAGGCAATTAAATCAACATATGTGTCTAAGTCAGGGAGTGGAGAAATCCATTGTATAATTGGTAAGATTAGGAGGCTCCGCTCACACCGGAGTTAATCACCAGGTCACAAATTTGGTTGAAGGTATATCCCCCAGATACCTTCCTAGTGTCAGATATATTTCTGGGGATCTTGCTAGTGCCTTTACCTCCATGGGAGGTGGTTCTTTCAAGATTTCAGGCTTTGCTACCCTACCCATATGGTGGAACTGACTTACGACTGTTTGTTTGTACATCAATTATACAATGGTTTATTATTTTATTGACTTAGGTGTCTCATAGGTTACTTGCAGGGGTTATTCTACAGGTACCCTGGGTTAGATAAGGGTCATACAACAAATAGCCTTTATGGAGGATTACCTCTCCGAGGGGATCTGACCAACTGGTTGTTAATCCCATGAGGGCCCCTATAACTAGTTTTTTTACCTCTGATATTTAGTAGGGAGTCTCAGGCCCCTCTTGGGTGAGACATGCCTTCTTTAGGGAGGGAGGCCACTCTCAGCCACTTTACCCTGTTTGTGTGCATATTGGTCATTTTACTTTTGGTGTGCTCATTGATTACTAGTTGGCCTTAGGAGTTTGTTACTGAGTTTTCATTATCATGGATAGTGGAGTCCCTTAGTCTCCCTCATTTAATGCTACCTCCCCCATGACATTCACTCATTTCATGGGGATGAATCCATCCAATTTTTTTAATGGTATGCAGAATTATGACACTCAGTCAATGTCGTGGGTCTTTAATCATTTTTATAATGGTATGTCGGACATGTCTTCACACTTTCCATCCTCTGTCTCGCCTCCTTATGTGAATCCAGGTTTTGGGTATGGGGGCATGATGCCTCCTTATTATCCCTCTCTATTTGGTGGGATTCGTATCCCTCAAAGAACTCTTACGGTAGGAGGTTGGAATCTTCCTTCCTACGAATACACTATGTGAGAAGTAAGTGCCCAAATAGGCAATCATTCTACTTATTACACTCTTCCCACTTATCCTTCTTCCTCTATGTTAGTTCCTATGAACACTTTTCCCATGGAGTACCTTTGTTTTTCCTCTAGTGTTTCATCTGGGGAAAGTTATTTTTATAGTATGGGAAACCCCCTTCATGAAGTTCCTTTGTCTGGGGGAAACATGTATCCTCACTCGAATAATCCTTATGATTCTTTTTTCTCTTCACAGACATCTACTTCAGTGTCGATGCCCTTGCAACCCTTTATGAATCAGTATGGAGGAGGATACTATCCTATCGAACAGGGATAGTGTGTAAACTGGGATCCTTCCTGGCCTGCAATTTCTCAAAACCAATCTTTCCCTGGACCTTGGTATCAAATTCCATAACCCACCGCCACCACAAGTCCAGTCACTATAGGTCATATTGGCATTATATTGCCAACCTCTGCTAGTCATGTTGGACATTAGTCGATGACCTCTACAAGTCATGTTGAATACTAGCAACCAGTCATTGCAAGTCATGTTGGGGGCACAAGTCTTGTCACTACTAGTCACAATGCACATACATCACCAACCTCTACTAGTCATGTTGGGGATTCATCACCAACCTCTGCAAGTCATGTTGGAGATTTTTCACCAGCCACTGCAAGTCATGTTGGGGGCTTTCAAATGATTGAGAAACCTAGACATGTTAGACGTAAGGCTAGATTCCCTTGCAGGACTAACGAAGTAAGTCACCTTACGCATTTGTGTCCTGCTATTGTTTGGATACCGGAAGCATGGATCTCACTTGAGGGCCCTTCAAGGTCTGAGTCATCTATGGTTTCCCCGCACTATGTTCCTTCTTTGGTTGATATAGTAGTCATGTTGATGCAATATTTGGCTGACACCCTTCTTCCTTTAGGGTTTGATGCATCCTTTGACCTTGTTTTCTCATGTCATGTTCAACTAGTGGTCGTGTCGATACAATGTTCGACCGACACCTCTCCTATGTTCGAGGTTGATGTGTATCTTGACCTTGTTGTCTCGCATCCTATTCAACCAATGGTGGAAGAAGTGGTTGTACTGATGCAATCTTCAGTCGACCCCACTCTTTTCTTGGAGAGTGACAAGTCTAAGGAAGTGGTCATACCGATGCAATTTTCGGTCGATCTTGCTCTTATAGTTTTAGTTCTATACCTTATATTTCATGTCCTTAGCATTTCTAGTTCTATACGTTCTACACAATTATACGTTCTACAAAGATACCTTATCAAGCAGGTTATCGGATTAAAGAAGTGAGAAAATAAGCTCTAAGTGAATATTTGGTGAAACCAACAAAGTTGATATCCTTGGAAAAAGATTACCTCAAAAGGATTCAGCAAGACATGAAAGTGGAAGTAGCTACCAAAATCTATGGTGGTGAACTACAGTTGGAGAAGATGCATCTCAATGGGATAGATACAGTATTGAAGGACTACGAACTATGGAAGAATTATAGAGACAATGTAGAATCCAACAAGACTCAATGACTATTGTATTATGTAATAAGCCTTTTTCTCTCTCATATTCGGATTATACACCTCATAGGGGCATATTAAACGATGAGATGTAATTGTCATCTAAAATTATGACAATTACATAATGTAAAGAGTCTCTCTTGTTTTATAAAGGAAATCTCTACCAAAGGAAGAGGACTTTTTGCCTTTGTATAGACTATTGATACTATTATTTTGGAATATATAAAAAGAAGAAGGCGCTTTGAAGTCATGACTATTTTCAAATGCATGTGGGACTACTATGCATGTGTTTGTTATTTAATTTCTTTGAATGCTTGTCATATGAACTATTTGTATGTTCATTATTTGGAATGCTTATGTTGTTATGATTTCTTATGAGTACAGTGATGATATTAGAGGTTTTATCTATAACTATTTGTGATCATATATGCAATTTCATTGTTTTAATATATTTTTGATTGACATGAACTATTTATATTTCCAATGGTGTTATCTTGAACTATATTCATTTAGGTAGTCTTGCTCTTGATCAGGATAGTTTAGAATAAAATAGAAATATATTAAAGTAGTAAATTTCATTTCTATTTTAGAGAAGTTGATTAGTTTTGTTTAAACAGAATTTGTGGAGAATAATTCAGTTGTTTTCCATTTATGTTAAATCTTGGTGGAAACCAGGCCCACATATTGGTCGGAAGAATTATCCCAAATGACAGTAGATCTAAATGGGACCTACCATCGAGCGTTCTCCTTTAACTACTTGACAAACATTTTTTGCATGTCAACGGATTGAAATGTTTCTCTGGATTTAAAAGAGATACAATGATATTTTATCTAATTCTTTAGTCTTGTCAAAAGTATTTTCGTAGGATGATTTAAATCTAATTGGGGCCAACCTGTCTTTGCAGATTACAGTTCAACCTCAAAAGGTTCAAGTAGAGATGGGGCAACACTGGCAGATTTTGGAGTATATGGATGGGACCCCTTGGACTATGAGGATAGAGCCACTTGGATATTCTCAACAAACCTCTATAGTTTCACATAGGGGAGATAGTAGGCCTTGGCATGGGGATAATAGATAGGGACAAGAACACCACAAGCGCATGAGAAACTAGTCTTCCAAAAAATGTTCGTTGGTGACAAACAAATATGACTTTGTCCTTATCCATGTTACAAGGGCCCAAGCTCTTGGAGTCACATGGTGATGATTGGGATCCTATACCACCTACTAATACCAATGCCCCAATTTCATCTTGGGGCATGTCCTCAAATGACCATGACCAATCTCCTCTAGAAAATGGTTTCATCGCTTCTTAGTGATATCTAATTGGACTTGTGCCCCATGTTTTCTCTATATTATGTTATTTGCTTCTAGACAGTTATGACCCTATGAATTTGGATGTTTTGGAATATGCCAACTCATACTTTTGACTTTCAACATCTAATTCAAGGGTTTTATGTCCTAAGCTAACCCACGGAGTCTTTGTTTATGTTTGATTCTTGTGGAGGTTAATTATGCAACCCCATATTTTTTTTGTATTAAAACATTGTACATATGTTAATAATAATATCCAAATGAAGCATTAGCATGATATATATATATTAAGTTCACGGCCAAGCCAGACACCAAATTGTTGTATGATATCCCCTTGTTTGTGGGACAAGAGACCCCCTCCGCACAACGATTTGAATGCTAAAGTCTACGGAGGTGTACATACCATACTCCCCCCTCGCCCTCTGAATTTGAACCTCTGACCTCCTACGATGAAACACATGTTCTTAACGATTAGTCCATTATTTATTTCTTTTGACTTTCAACATCTTATTCATGGGTGTTATGGCCTAATATAACCCACACAGTCTTTGTTTATGTTTGATGCTTGTGGTAGTTACGTATGTGACCCATCCGTTTTTGTATTAAAGTCTTGTACATATGTTAATAATAATAGACAAAAGAATCATATTATATATATATGACAAAACTCTAACTAGTTTTACAATTCAATTACTCTATGAGATTTTTTGAATTGCAAAAATTACAATGATTTTGATACTTTCAATTCCACTATATTCAAATACAAAAATAATATTTTAATTTGATTATTCTTATTTTTTTAATCAATCTTGTTAATCTTAAGGGATGATAAACACTATCTTCATCATTATTTTGGCATTATTAAACTTAATTAATACCAATTAAAAAATCAATATTTAGGAACTTAGCATTTCAATGGCTATTTAACTTTTTTTTTCATTAAAACCTTATTTTTCGTATGGATGTTAAAGGTGGCTAATCACCTTGGATTAAGTTAATTATATAATTTGTGGGGGTAAAATAAAGAAAGTTATAAAATGGAGTAACAATGTTTTGTCACTTAAACTAAAAAAAAGATAATTAAAGTGAGGTGGGGAATCTCATAACGGAATGTATGAATGTGCATGCACTTTGTCCCCTTCGCAAGACTAGAGGTGGTTATGGTGTCAATTCTCAAGGGGTATTTTTTTATCATCTATTTTGTTCATGTACGATTTTTCTTTATTTTATTCTATGCAGAGCATGAATGTTTTAGAGGAAGACTTGAAGAAGACTTACCTACACATGGCTCTGCATCTATGTAGGTGATAAGTGATAGATCCTTTCCTTTTGGATACCATAATCCAAACTCTTTTGTTCCTTTGAGATATTTGAAAATCCTCTTTACTACTATGACATGTGATTCCTTTGGTGCTGCTTGAAATTGTGCCACATGGCCAACTACCTACATTACATCTGGTCTGGATATTGTCACATATAGTAAGCTACCAATCATTGACTTGTATTGCCTCTAGTCTATAGACTTTGAATCATCATATTTTCTCAACTTGCAACTGGTTTGCATAGGAGTGGTAATTGGTTTGCAATCTTCCATTCCGAACCTCTTTAGCATTTCTCTGATATACTTAGTTTGAGAAATAAAAATTCTTTGGTTGCTTTGACATATCTGAAGACCTGGGAAGAAGGATAGTTTTTCGAGTAATGACATTTCAAATTCATTATGTGTATCCTTTGAAAATTTATGGCTTAACATGTTATCATTGCTTCCAAAAATAATATCATCAACATAAAATTCAATTAATAAAATACTATCTTGAATTACCTTGATGTAGAGGTTGTTGTCTGCACTTCCTTTTTTGAACCCTACCTACTGTAGATATTTATTCAGTCTAGAGTACCATGCTCTAGGATCCTATTTTAGACCATACAAGGCCTTCTTCAATTTACACACGTAATATGTGTTCTCTGACAACTGAAATCCTTCTAGTTGTTCAATGTAGACTTCTTCTTCATCTTATGCTTCTTCTTCATAAAGTTATTCCATTGATTCATTTTCTTCTTCCTTTAATTCTTGTCCACATGTTTCATCAATTGTTACATTGATGCTTTCCACAACTTTGTTCAACATTAGATTGTAACACTTGTATCCTTTTCTTGTACTTGAGTAACCAACAAGTAATCCTTTATCCACACGAGAGTCAAACTTTCCCATCCTGCCATCTTCTCTTTTGATGTAGCATTTGCTTCCAAATACTTTGAAGTGCTTCAAATTTGTTGTTCTTCCTTTCCATAGCTCGTAGGAAATTTTGTCATTGTTGTTTCTGAGCATTAATCTATTTTGAATGTGAACTATTCTATGCACTGCATGTGTCCAAAAAATATCTGTCAATTTTTAATCCATTAGCATTGTTCGAGCCATTTCCTGTGTAATTGTAATCCATTATGATAATGTTCCTTTGTCTCTGAACCAATCTATGAATCCATGCTCTCATCCACTATCATATATCTTTCCAAACCTGCTAAGTGTTCTTATGAATCCATCTCTGTCCATATTGTTTAAGACTCTACTGTACATTGTCCATAATGTTGACCCATTTATCATTGTACTACCATGAAGTATTCACTACTACAATTGATTGTACTTCTGCTAATTGACTGCTCTGGATCTGTTTATTCAAACTCTGCAAGTTGCTCGAATGATGGTTCTTTGGTCTGTCACAGCTATTGCATAGACTCCCCCTGTCCAATATTCATGTTACCTGGGAGTCTCTAAGCCAGATGGCTCAAAACAATTCCTGCTCTGATGTGTATTCATCATCATCTTCATTGATAGATTCATCATCTCTCTGAGCTCTAAATTATTTCTTTATGTTTGTGGATTCATATTTTACTACAATTCCTGAAAGTACAATATCTTGAACCTGTTCCTTATTTACATGTCCTTCTTTTCTTTCAGTTTTTTTCCAAACCTTTTTATATCTGACATCTTTCCTTTTCTCTGTAGAATTTTCTTCATTTTGATTTATTGCCAATCTTTTGATCTCTGGGACCTGGTCTTTGTTTACATGTTCTTCATGTTTTCTTATGCATAATTTCTTACATCTGATATCAGTGTTCTCTTTCATGGAAGTATCGATCATGTTTCTACAATCACTAGTTATGTGTCTATATTTATGACATTTGTAACATTCAATGTTACACGGGGCCACATAGGCATTTCTTGCTTAAACATTTCTTTTATAATCCCTGCAATCTGCAAACTTATGTCCAAAGTTATTATAATAAAAACAATGACCATAAAAGAAATTTGCATACCTAGGAGTGAATGATCTTCTTTGTGGTGTAGTCCTTTTGAATTTTTGCCTTGAATGATCATGATCATGATTGAAGCTTCTGTGTGGCTTGAACATGGATGGTATTCTTGAATATGTACCTTCAATAGATTTCTTAGATTCTGGTTGACCGTGATTCCTTCCTTTGAGTAGTCTTGCATAACGCTTTATGTTTTCTTCATTCTTCTTTTCTAGAAACCTAGATTGCTTCTCTTCATTCTCTATAACTGATGTTGATGTTTTTGTCTCTTCAACGTTCTTGTTGAGATTGATGATTTTACTTCTCAATGTGACAACTTCTTCTTCAAGCTTCTCAAGCTCTTATTCTTTCTTCATTATCTGATACTTCATGACTTCTTATGTTCTTTTCGCTTCTTCAAGCTGAATTTTTAATGTGATTATTTCTTCTTCAAGTCCTTTCTCTTCTTGACCAAACTTTGCCTCTGTTGTATCATGTTGTCATTGATGCCAATGGTTTGATTGATTGATGTAAAGTGATTGATTGATGTCAAGTGATGGATTGATTGATAGGCTTGATTGCTTAATGAAAAAATGTATATGTATTGTCCTTGATGAGAATGATAGATGTCAAGTGGAAACCAAAATATGAATATGGATCAATGAGTTGTCATTGATATGATGGATCAATGAGTTATCATTGATATATGATGCATAGTTGATGTATATGATGCAGTGGTGAATTGATGCAAAGATGAATCATTATTGTCTTATCATGATTGATAAGGTGCACAAATGGATGAACTCCAAAGTGGTCCCCTTATGGTGAAAGCCCTCACGAGAAGACGCTTTACAGATTGAGTTATCCTAGAAGAACAGTTGGAGGACCCATGCTTGTATGTGAAATAATGAGATGAAGAACAATGAAGTTGTTGGTGAAACTATCCTAGATGGATAGTGCTTGTCATGCCATTTTCGGTGGTATGTGGAATGTCACATAACTCCTCATGGTTTGAGATTTATGGCTTTACAAAGTTGGAGAACCCCCATATGAAGGCTTGAAGCCCCCAAGGTCAAAGTAGTCAAAGTGACCTAAAATAAGAAATCATTATTTAAATGATAAAGTCAAGTGACAAAGTCAAGGTGGATTATTTAAATAATAAAGTAAGGTGACAAAATCGAGAAGGAATATTTAAATGATAAAGTATTGGATAACTTTATATTCATGGAAAGTGGTTAACCCTAAAATAAGGAAAATAGGTTAAGTGACCTAGAAATGGGTTAAGTGACCTAGAGGATGAAAGTATAAATAATATAACTATGGTCTCTTGTAGATTATTCTTTTTGAGGATCAATGGAGAGATTCTTGTGAGAATATTTTTTGGAGTATTGATGGAGAGCTTATTGTGAGAGCATCTTTGGTGTGGATCTATTGAGAATGATTGAATATCTATTCTAAGAAAGAGAGCGAGAGGAGGATTTGATGGACGCGTCAAAGTTTCGGCAATATCAGAGATCTTGACGGCAAAAGTCTCAGAGCTTCAAAAATCCTATTTTTTTAGGCATACGCGGGTTGTTTGTGTATAGGGTGCATATACATTGAAGGTATACGTGGGATGGCTATGTATAGGGTGAGTATGTACGTGGGTTGTATGAGGACAAGGAGAATATAGTGGATAAAATCATGGATATTTGTGTTTGAGTTGGTGTCAAGCTCTTGGATGATGAGGCAGGTTCCAAATCTGTATTCTATGGGCTCAGATCTATCAGTGAGACACTGGTATGGTTACATTATTATCTTGATGGATACTATTGTTTTATGTGTTTTGAATGCTTAGGGAATTCTTGGTATGGATTCTATGATATGGTTCAGTTTTGGATGATTTAGTTGATGGAGTGATCAGTACTCTTGTGATTCAGTGGTGACATGATTGTTATGGTATGCTAGTTGTTTATAAATGATTGAGATAGCATTCATATTGATTTGTTGTGGAGCATGAGCAAGCTATTGGAGAGCTTGGATGTGTTGTGACTGGCTGGTGGTCATATTGGACAGTCGGAGATAGAAGACAATGATATATTGATTGCAAAGAATCTGAGTTGATCTTGAAGGACAAACCCTAACAGCTCAGAAGGTATACGCAGGTTGTTGTATACATTGGTCGCGTGCCTATGTGGGTTGTAGTAAGCCAAGGCACGTGCACACGCTTGTTGCACTACTGACAGGTCGCGTACCTGTTGACAGATTGATATCTATTGAGGATTGTTGCCTCATATCAGTTGGTGTTGAGGGTGTAAGTTGAGTCTTTCATTATAGAGCTAGTGCTCTTGTAGAGTTGTACTCTATTCAGTTGTTGTTGATAAACCCTTGGATTGTTGTCCATAATAAAAAGAAAAATTGTATATACATCTTGTGTTCTTTGTGTTCCTTGTAGTGATGACTTGATGATGATATATTACTGATATATGTTCTCATATAACTAGTTATAAATGATGGCAATGGTTAATGAATAAATGTTGAATGTTAACTAAGGAGTTTTTGTAAAAAGGGAAGCTTTTGGGAAAAAGAGCCCCACACTCATTCACCCCCTCTCTAAGTGTGGTATGTGTGTCCAACAGCCTCAAGATAGTTTAGATCATTAGTTCTTTCCTTAAGATGATCTACCAATACATTCTCTCTCGTTTTTGCTTCTTCCTTCTATGCTTCTATGTTGGCTTCCAAATACTGCTTTTGATATTCAAGATTTTCTTCGATCTTTCTGGCTTCTTCTAGCTGAGTTCTTAATTTCTCGATGACCTATTGGGATTCTTCAAAAATGTGAACACTTTCCTTTTGTTTCATCAATTCTTTCTTGAGTGACTTGTTTTCTTCTCTTAGTTCATCTAAAGTGCTAATCAATTATGCTTCATAATTGTCTTCCTTTTCAATTAGTTTTTTTGTCTCATTTCCTTCTTGGCATTTTGTTTCAAGATGTCCACATTTTTCACAATTAAAGAAAAACAACATACCTCTGGTGATTATGTACTCTTCATCTTTTGAATTTGTTTGACATGGTGAACATAATTATTCTCGATCTGTATCTGCATATTCTTTGGCATTTTTGGAATCTGCGATGGGTGAAGAATATATGTCATGTAACTTATCCCAAAGTTCTTTGGTTGATGAACATTTACCAACCTTTTCTCTTACCGGATTAGGTCATCCTTCCCAGATGAAATCCATTGCTATTTTTTTATTCTTCTTCAATTCCTTCTTGGTTGCAGTCTTTTCCCTTTTGGAACTATCATATCCTGTAACAATTGATAGAAAAATATAATGTCCATGTGCCTGTAAAAATACTTTCATCCTTCTTCTCCACATATCATACTTAAAACCATTATGTTATCACTAAGCACTGACTGGGGTAGCATGAAAGTAAATCCCAAGGTAACCTCAAATCATTTTGGATTGGAAATCTGCCCTTTCCAACCCGAGAGGGATCTCTCAAAAAGAAAACAACTTATGATAATCAATAAGCACAAAACAGAGGGAATCTTTGTGGGTTTCAAGAAGATTTGGATTTTAGGTTTGTGAGTTGGACAGGGGAAGTAGTCCATTGGGCATGGACTCTAAATGTTTGTGTAAATAACACAAGTGCTTGTTAATGGAAATTTAGTGAACAAAGGCAAGGTAGAAACTGTTTGTAGAGAGAGAGAGAGATTTATAAAGGTATGATAGAAGAATAAAGAGAAAACATGTTCATTACACAAAGATCACTTAGGAATGAGTGAATTCTTCGTATAAATCTATTGAAAATGACTACAAAGGACTGTTGGGACAGAGAACCAAATAGAGGGATGAATTATGGACCTTCAGTTCTCTGCAAAGAGATAATCTATAACTAATCATGCAATAAAGCATCTAAGGATGAATTACATAACACAACATAGCTACACATCAAGAAGATATTTAACGAATAGAATGTGTTATAACCCTATGATTCATAGGATCATCTGTTGACTAGAATTTTTCACTATGGGTGTATAGGTTTGCAAATAATATTTCATCTCTTCAAATTATTTTCAAAGGAAGCAGCGCACAAAACCCACCAAAATCGCTAAGGCCTAACTTTTTACTGCATTCCTCCTGGAGAATAAAGAACACGCTTAGATCGATGGTCGATCTAGCGGCACGTAGATCAACGACTGACAATGGATTCCAGACCCCCTCGACTGTTCTACCTTTAACGGTGAGGGGGGGGTCTGGAATCGGAGATAACGAAGGCACACATCTGAACGGCTGAGGCACCAGCGCTTTCATCAAAGGCTGAAATTGAATTCC
>JZKD02S2174089.1:234536-245805 GCA_000966675.3 Picea glauca
CATCCTCGCTGAACTTATCACAGCTTTTCCCTCTGACACTACCATTCCACCAGTCAATACCAACCTCCCCGATGAACATCTTTTTTTATCCCTTCAGATGATCCTTGGTACGGCGATATTCTTGTCTATCTCCGAACACAAAAATTCGGAAACCACCTCTCCAGAGATGATCGTCGACGTATTCGTCACCAGGCACCTCGCTATCTCCTCATCGAGGACATATTATATCGGCAAGGAGTTGAAACCATACTCCATCGCTGCTTAACCATTGATGAGGTCGACAGAGTCTTGAACGACTGTCACAGCAGCGCTTGCAGAGGCCATCTCTTAGGGTTGTCCACCACTCAAAAAATCATCCACGCAAGTTACTTTTGGCCTACATTATTTCACGACTGCATCCATGCCATGAAACTATGTGATAAATGTCATCTTTACGCTAACAAAGCACGTGCACCACCTGCTCTTCTACACCCAGTCATCATCGTTGGTCCCTTTTGTAAATGGGGCATTGAATTCATGACTTGCAACCCTACATCCAACAATGGACACAAATACATAGTCGTTGCAATTGATTACTTTACCAAGTGGGTTGAAGCCATGCCTACCTTCAACAACATCGTTGACACAACAGCGCATTTTTTCTTTAACCATGTCATATCCCGCTTTGGCGTACCACTCCAACTAGTCTCTGATCACGGGAAACACTTAAAGAATGAGATTTTCATGGAACTCTCATCCTAGTTAGGCTTCTCCCACGAGTTTTCCTCACCATACTACCCTCAGTCCAACGGCCAGGTAGAAACTATTTGCAGAGAGAGAGAGAGATTTATAAAGGTATGACAGCAGAATAAAGAGAAAGCATGTTCATTACAAAAACAGAACTTAGCAATGAGTGAATTCTTTGTATAAATCTGTTGAAAATGACTGCAAAGGACTGTTGGGACAGAGCACCAAATAGAGGAATGAATTTTGGACCTTCAGTTCTCTACAAAGAGATAATATATAACTACTCATGCAATAGAGCATCTAAGGATGAATTTCACAACACAACATAGCTACACATAAAGAAGATATTTAACGAAGAGAATGGAAAGACATGGAAACTAAAGAATAACATACTCAACAAAAATCATCACAGGAATCTCTGTTGTAGATAAACAAAACTTATGCACTGTTATTAAATGGAAAATGAAAGCTACACCCACATAGAGCACTACTCCAGTGCTTCCCCCCTTTTGTGTCGTCTTTTACATGTGCATATATAGATGCCATCAATCCTAAAGACTCAAGTCATAAACTTGATTTATAGAAATAGAAAGTTGTTACAACAACTTGAAACTTGTAGAAAATGAATTACTATTTCCTAAGAACTAGTCTTTAACATAATGACTCATGTAAACTACAATATATATTTCTGGAAACTAGTTCAACAGAAAATAAATGCGAGTGAGAAGATGTTGGCTTCTCAAATAAGCTCGAATAGCTATTTCCTGGAAAGCTGGAGAAATCTGCCACCTATGGTCTTAGCTCTTCTCCACATCATCAGCCACTAAAAAAAATATAACTCGAGCTTCATGATTCCAGGTACCTGTTGGCAACATAATTTGGTATATCGCTGGGTAAGGAGATTTTGCAGTGCCTCCTCAAAATACTTAGCACATTCGTAGCACAACCTCCAAAAATAGGCCTGCATAATGGGTAGCGTCAAGCCTGTGTAATTTATCCTCTGTGTAAATTTTGGTAGCGCCATTCTGAAGCATCTTGTAGAATTTGTGGCGTCCATCATTACATTGTTCAGGAGATTTGGTAGCGCACTGTGAAATTCACAGCACCCAGGAGATTTGGTAGTGCACTATGAAATTCACAGCGCCCAGGAGATTTGGTAGCGCACTGTGGAATTCACAGCACCCAGGAGATTTGGTAGTGCCCTTCCTTTGTAAGGACTGTGCAATTCCGTAGTGCCAATCCTGTGGAAACTCTGCACATTTTGTAGCACCATCCATCAAAATAATTGAGATAAAAAGGAAAACGATTACTTATAGTTGTAGCAATCATCGAGAACTATAAACACTTCCCGTGGGTGCTTGTGATGCTTGGCAACTTATGAGAGTGTTGTCAATGATTTTTCTTGACACTTGGCACCTTAAATTTGAATGTTGGTCTCTCTCTTGGTGCTTTGTG
Source organism: Picea glauca (assembly GCA_000966675.3). Taxonomy (NCBI): domain Eukaryota; kingdom Viridiplantae; phylum Streptophyta; class Pinopsida; order Pinales; family Pinaceae; genus Picea; species Picea glauca. The sequence continues at coordinate 236,718 of JZKD02S2174089.1, forward strand.
TATAACCTGATCAATATGCTGGCATTGACCAATGTCTTTGACTAGTGTTGTCTTGAGATGTCGATTAATGCTTGAACTTGGAGATTGGGCATAACCCAATATAATTTTAATTTTCCCCAAAAATAAATAAAATATCCCATAACAACTATATTCATTTGCCAAAATGAATAATGAAGGACTTATGCAAAGTTGAGGCATAAACCAATCTTTGCATTTTCATATGAAAACAAAGAATTAAAAGCTAAACTTAAATCCATTGATAAGATCGAAGGATTAGTTTTAAGCCAAAATCCCAAATTTTCATTCAAATTTAAACGAAATGCTTTAGGAATTTTCAGTAACAATAAAGATTTTACATAGATAAATCTTGATACTAACACATTCTAACCATTAAACATTGTTACTCCATTCTCAGAATAATCCATGATCTCCTTCTAGTGGTTAAATTGTTTCCTGAAGGAACTGGCTCTGAAACCAATTGTTGGATTATTGAGAGGGAGGGGTGAATCAGTAATAAACAAATATAATCCTTTTTCACCATGAAATACAAGTGTTATATCAATGTAGCATTATCATCCAATAGTTGCAGAGTAAATAAACAATGAACAAATGAGCAATCACACACATACACAGTAAACTAGTGTTTTACGTGGAAACACAAAGAGGGAGAAAACCACGGAATGTTTTTTCTTATATGTCTTTAAAAATTACATTCATTGGAAGCACCAACTTCCTTTGTTTTCTAGCTGCAACTAGAAGGAGGCTCCAACCCCCTAGTTTCTCAGGCTACAACCTAAGGAAAGCTCCAACTCCCCAATTCTCTGGCTACAACCAGAAGGAGGCTATAGCCCCCTATGTTCTTTGGCTACAACCAGAAGGTGGATACAACCACATGTTCTTTCCTCATCCAACCACCCTGACGTAGAATTAGAATGGTGGAACCATTGTCACACTATCACTGTGAAAAATACTGTTGTAAACCTGTACCAATCAACCTGCACCAAACAACCTGTACCAATAACATGAACCATGCATCAACCTATAATAAACATGTACCATAAACAAGTGCATCAACCATGCACCAACCTGTACTTCAACCTATACCATGAACAAGTGCATCAACCATGCACAACACAACAACTCACAATCATCACCAAGGTCAATGTGTGCTTCTAATAATATACCAAGACAAGTATGCTACATCATTCATAAACCATGTGTCAACAATACTACAAACAAGTACCTCCAACCATGTACCAAGTATGTACCAATCATGCATCAACTACACATCAACTTTGACTCATCAAAATGTACCAACATCATCAACTATACACCTCATTTATGTGCCAACTCATCAACCAATCTGATCTGATCACATATACCTCAAATGTAGAAACTAAATATGTCACTGAGAAACCTGTCACTATATACTCATCAACCAATATGATCTGATCACATATACCTCAAACATTATACCACAAGTATGTACCTCAAACCATGTGCTAGAACCTCACTGTTATATAACCTCTATCTACACTAATAACTTCATAAACATACCTCAACCAAAAGCCATCAAACATGAACCAATACTAAACTTCAGTATATCTACCTTAGATCAACTCTACAGTAAGACATAAACTCTCAATAGGGCATCCAACATATTTACAAGGAAAACTCTCAACTTGATTCATAAATTCAACACTACACATATGAGAACCATACCTTTTTTTCTTATTTTTTTGCCACACTTTTTCTACTGGGGTTTTTCTGCCGTAGTTTTTCTGTCGCACTTTTCTTGCTATGATTTTTCTGTCGTACTTTTTCTACCACACTTTTCCTTCCGCGCTTTTTCTACCGCACTTTTCCTGCCGCACTTTTCCTGCCGCACTTTTTCTACTGCAATTTTTCTGCCGCACTTTTTCTGCTGCAATTTTTCTGCCACAGTTTTCCTGCTGCACTTTTTTTTCCACACTTTTTCTGCCGCATTTTTCTCTATCAATAATACCTGCCCAAATAACCTTTCATAAAAAATAGATATTCAATTATATTCAAGTGTAATTTGAGTGAGAGACCCTTGCCTCTTATTTATACTTTTATGTAGCTTCCTCAAGGGGTTACCTACTAACCATCTTAACCCACTTTCCTTATTTTAGGTTTAATCCACTTGTAACCAATTGTCCACTTAACTTAACCACTTTCCATAATTGGTAAGTTCTTCATTAACTTTATTATTTAAAAAAAATATTTTGCATCATCTTTGAATTATAGTACACTCATCACTTCACTTTATTATTTAAATAATTTCTTCTTTACAAACACTTTGACTACTTTGACCTTTTGGGGCTTCTATATGACTCATGAGGGTTCTCCAACTTCACATGGCCATAACTCTCTAACCGTGAGGGGTTATGTGGCGTTCCACATAAAAACGGAAATGGCATGACATGTACTATCCATCTAGAATAGTTTTACCTGCAAATATATCAAAACTCATACCATTATCCATCAAACAAACTTGGGTCCATTAACCAAACCTTTGCGCTACAGGAATTCACTACCGAACGTTCTTCAAGGGTTGACATCAATGACAACCAACCCAATTAATCAACAAGATATAGTCTTGAAGGACTGCGAACTATGGAAGAATTATAGAGACAATGTAGAATCCAAGAAGACTTAATGACTATTGTATTATGTAATAAGCCTTTTTCTCTGTCATATTTGGATTGTACACCTCATAGGGGCATATTAAACGATGAGATGTAACTGTCATCTAAAATTATGACAGTTACAGAATGCAAAGAATCTCTCTTGTTTTATAAAGGAGAGCTCTACCAAAGTAAGAGGAATTTTTCCCATTGTATGGACTCATGATACTATTATTTTGGAATATATAAAGAGCAAAAGGCGCTTTGAAGTCATGACTATTGTCAAATGCATGTGGGACTACTATGCATATGTGTTTTTTATTTAATTTCTTTGAATGCTTGTCATATGAGCTATTTGTATGTTCAGTATTTGGAATGCTTATGTTGTTATGATTTATTGTGAGTACAGTGATGATATTACAGGTTTTAGATCTATAACTATTTGTGATTGTATCTGCAATTTCATTGTTTTAATATACTTTTGATTGACATGAACTATTTCTATTGTCCATGGTTTTATGTTGAACTATATTCATTTAGGTAGAGTTGCTCCTAATCAGGATAGGTTAGAATAGAATAGAAGTATATTAAAGTAGTAAATTTCATTTCTATTTTAGAGAAGTTGATTAGTTTTGTTTAAACAGAATTTGTGGAGAATAATTCAGTTGTTTTCCATTTATGTTAACTCTTGGTGGCAACCTGGCCCACATATTGGTCAGAAGAATTATCCCAAATGACAGTAGGTCTAAATGGGACCTACCATCGGGTGTTCTCTTTTAACTAATTGACACACAATTTTTTCATGTCAACAGGTTGAAATGTTTCTTTGGATTTAAAAGAGATACAATGATATTTTATCTAATTCTTTAGTCTTGTCACAAGTATTTTCATAGGATGATGGAACTATAATTGGGGCCAACCTGTCTTTGCAGATTGCAGTTCAAGCTCAAAAGATTCAAGTAGAGATGGGGCACCTGTGACAGATTTTGGAGTATATGGATGGGACCCCTTGGACTATGAGCATAGAGCCACATGGATTCTCTCAACCAACCTCTGTAGTTTCACATAGGGGAGATAGTAGGCCTTAGAATGGGGATAACAGATAGGGACAAGAGCACCACAGGTGCATGAGCAGCTAGCCTTCCCCAACATGTTCGTTGGTGACAAACAAATCTGACTTTGTCTTTATCCATGTTAGAGGGGCCCAACCTTTTGGATTCACATGGTAATGGTTGGGAGCCTATACCACCTACTAATGTCAATGCCCCAATTTTTTCTTGGGGCATGTCCTCGGATGACCATGACCAATCTCCTCTAGCAAATGGTTTCATTGCTTCTTAGTGATATATGATTGGGCTTGTGCCCCATGTTTTCGCTACATTATGTTATTTTCTTCTAGACACATATGACCCTATGAATTTGGGTGTTTTGGCATATGCCAACTCATGCTTTTGACTTTCAACATCTAATTCATGGGTGTTATGTCCTAAGCTAACCCACGTAGTCTTTGTTTATGTTTGATTCTTGTGGAGGTTACTTATGCAACCCCATATTTTTTTGTATTAAAGCATTGTACATATGTTAATACTAATAGCCAAATGAAGCAATATATATATATAGTATGAGATACCCTTGTTTGTGGGACAAGATACCCCCTCAACACAATGATTTGACTAATAAACTCTACATAGGTGTACATACCCTACACCCCCCCTCACAAGTATTTTCATAGGATGATGGAACTATAATTAGGGCCAACCTGTCTTTGCATATTATAGTTCAAGCTCAAAAGGTTCAAGTAGAGATGGGGCACCTGTGACAGATTTTGGAGAATATGGATGGGACCCCTTGGACTATGAGCATAGAGCCACATGGATCTTCTCAACCAACCTCTATAGTTTCACATAAGGGAGATAGTAGGCCTTGGCATGGGGATAACAGATGGGGACAAGAGCACCACAGGTGCATGAGCAGCTAGCCTTCCCCAAAATGTTCGTTGGTGACAAAAAAATCTGACTTTGTCCTTATCCATGTTAGAGGGGCCCAACCTAGTAGAGTCACATGGTAACTGTTGGGAGCCTATAACACCTACTAATGCCAATGCCCCAATTTCTTTTTGGGGCATGTCCTCGAATGACCATGACCAATCTCCTCTAGCAAATGGTTTCATCGCTTCTTAGTGATATCTGATCAGGCTTGTGCGCCATCTTTTCTCTACATTATGTTATTTGCTTCTAGACACTAATGACCCTATGAATTTGGGTGTTTTGGCATATGCCAACTCATGCTTTTGACTTTCAACATCTAATTCATGGGTGTTATGCCCTAAGCTAACCCACATAGTCTTTGTTTATGTTTGATTCTTGTGGAGGTTACTTATGTAACCCCGTATTTTTTTGTATTAAAGCATTGTACATATGTTAATACTAATATCCAAATGAAGCCATATATATATATATATATATATATATATATATATATAGTATGAGATCCCCTTGTTTGTGGGACAAGAGACCCCCTCCGCACAATGATTTGACTAATAAATTCTACGGAGATGTACAGTACATACCCTACCCCCCACCCCGCCCCCTTGGCCCTCTAAATTTGAACCTTTGACCTCCTAGGATGAAACACATGTTCTTAACTATTAGACCATGTCTTTCTTTCTTTTGACTTTCAACATCTTATTCATGGGTGTTATGGCCTAAGCTAACCCACACAATCTTTGTTTATGTTTGATGCTTGTGGAAGTTACTTATGTGACCCATCATTTTTTTGTATTAAAACCTTATACATAAATTAATAATAATAGACAAAGGATATATATATATATATATATATATATATATATATATATATATATATATTTATATATATATATATATATAACAAAACTCTAACTAGTTTTACAATTCAATTACTTGATTTTTTGAATTACAAAAATTATAATGATTTTGATATTTTCAATTTCACTATATTCAAATACAAAAAATAATATTTTAGTTTGATTATTTTTATTTTTTTAATTAATCTTATTAATATTAAAGGCTGAGAAACACTATCTCCATCAAAAAGATTTTTTGAATTACAAAAATTATAATAATTTTGATACTTTGAATTCCACTATATTCAAATGCTAAAATATTAATATTTTAGTTTGATTACTTTTGTTTTTTTAATTAATCTTATTAATCTTAAGGAATGATAAACACTATCTTCATCATTATTTTGGTTTTATTAAACTTAATTAATACTAATTAAAAAAATCAATATTTAGCAACTTAGCATTTTGATGGCTATTTAACTTTTTTTCCATTTAAAACCTTATTTTTCGTATGGATGCTAAAATTGGCTAATCGCCTTGGATTAAGTTAATTATATAATTTGTGGGGGTAAAAGAAGAAGTTATAAAATGGAGTAACAATGTTTTGTCACTTAAATTAAAAAAAATAATTAAAGTGAGGTGGGGAATCTCATAGCGGAATGTGGGGACATGTATGAACGCACATGCACTTTGTCCCCTTCGCAAGACTAGAGGTGGTTATGGTGTCAATTCTCAAGGGGTATAGTTTTATCATCTCCTTTGTCCCTGTACAATTTTGCTTTATTTTATTCTATGCAGAGCATGAATGTTTTAGAGGAAGACTTGGAGAAGACTTACCTGCACATGGCTCCCTCAGGGAAGGTACATTGTTTTATATTTAATTACTTTTTTGTGCATTCCACCTAGTGTTAGTGTTTGGTGATGGGATCATTTGGTTGTCAATTCAATTCTACTTTTTGGTGGCATGTGGCCTTGGAATCAAGCATGTAACTTACAAGGCTATTTGTGGTTGTCAAGTCAATCCCACTTTCAGTGATATGTGGCCCCCTGGAATCAAGCATATGATTTACAAGGCTATTTCCTATGTTCTCTTTGTTAGAGGTTGTTGAAATATCATGATCTGATTATCATATTATTATGTTTAACAAAATTTAATTTCTCAATCAATTAACATATGAATTTTGGTGTTCATCTGAATAAACACTCACACCAAAACTAAAATATTCATATGAGTTAAATAATTTTATTTCTTTATTTATATAAATTATATTTTTCACCATTTTCTATTTGTGAAAGGAAAATATTATCTAATTTACCAACAAATTTACAACAAGCTTTTGCATTTAATATTAAATTAAAACAATAACTTATTAAAAAGTAAAAGGATCTCCCTATTTTTAAAGAATTTCCATCACCAATAACTTTCTAGAATCATGGAAGTCCATCCATCAATACTTTTCTAATAGCATAAAATTTTTCTAATAATATGAAATTCCACAATTTTTCATATATCATTGTTCACATCACATCACCCTAAACCAATTATTATTATTATTATAGTTAAACAAGCATGTTAAAGAAATTAAACTACATTAGTTCACTGACTAAAGAAAAATATGGACACATAACAAACATGGTTCCTTATCCTATCCATGTGGACACATAACTCAATGCAACTAGCAAAATATGGTTTTCAAAGTAACAAAATTGTTATTTAACCTTTAAAAGTTCATGGTTACCTATCATTCTGTAAAATTTTCGCATTAATCTACTGACAAAAGCAACAAAATATAGACACATAACAAACATGATTGTGTATCCTATCCATGTGGAACTCAATGCAGAAGAATCTAAGTAACAAAATATAGTTTTAAAAAATGTTATTTAACATTTAAGAGTTCATGGTTACCTATCATTCTGTAAAATTTTCAAGTATAGATGGCATGGGCACACAAATAATTTACACAACAACGTATATTCAAATTATAGATTGACATTTATGCAAATTACAAAGGGTGCTTATACAAAGTGAATAGGGCAAAATTTAATAAAAGTTAAAACACTTGGGATGCCATCACAAATATTAGTTATATGTGAGTTCATGATAATATCTTACTAATTGTGAGTTCTTATGAATTAATAATAAACATAATAAAGAACAAATTTTAAAGTCAAATATAGTTGAGTTGATTGCACAACCCCATGATCTTCCAAACACAATATATTGCTTTATATTCTTATTTTTCCCAATACAATATAATTGACTTTTAACATTAAAAAAAAAATAACTATTAATAAATTTAAAAAAACATCTTCAAATTTAAATGTATGTATAAGAGTGTAAACATCTAAAAATAGTCGAGTTGATTACACCTTCCATGATTCTCAAAAAAAATCATCCTCAAATTCAAATGAAAATGTCACATATCTCAAATAATTAAGTTCATTACACCTTACCAATGATCATGTAAATTATATTTGACTTCTATTAAGTTTCCTACACCTTCTCATAATTTTCAAATACAATATATAATTTATATAATTGATTTCTAATTACATAAAACTTAAGTGTTCGTCAAATATAGTCAAATATAATAAAGCAATGATCATATAAATATTTGACTTCTATTGAGTTTCCTACACCTTCTCATAATTTTCAAATACAATATATAATTGATTTCTAATTACATAAAATTTAAGTGTTTGTCAAATATAATAAAGAAATCGTATTCAAATTCAATTGTAAGTCTAACATATCTTAAATAGTTGAGTTTACCTTTCCATGTATTTCTAAATACAATATAATAAGTTTAAAACATTATTGTTAATTATATATATTAAAAAAAACAATTCTTAATTTCAAATGTATATAGTAAATAAAATATAATATAAATGACTTATAAGTTTAAAACTTTGTCTTTACATTCATTATATATATATATATATATATATATATATATATATATATATATATATATATATTTTGAAATGTAAGTAAGTGGAATGGATTTTAAGTAGTTTGAATTAAATATATTTTCTTTAATTTTTTAAATATATTATAATTGGCTTTTTGTAATTTTTTAAATATATTATAATTGACTTATAAATTTAAGAATTGAAGTTTTAGTTAAATGTAAAGAAATCAAGGATTAGTAAAAAGACATTTTATTCAAATTGTTTTTAGAAATATAAAAACTATAAATTATTTATAATTAATTTATAATTCATAGTCAACATGAATATGGTTTTATTAATAAAATCTATAAATTATGTGGATAGAGGTGAATTACTAAAGACTTATGTTCAAATTCCACAAACAATAATAATTTCCAAAAATAATAATTTGTTAAAACATGTGAATCATAACTCCCCATAAAAAAATAAAATATTTATAAATATCACTGGTTTCAAGGATAAAATATTTATAAATATCATTTGTTCCAAGAATATTAGTAAGAATCATGTTCAAATTTTACATAGATCATGTATAAATAATAAATTCAACAAAATTTAATTTACAAAATACTATTTATTACAGAGGATGCCATGTTTAATGTATCATGAAAATTATAATACATAATAATATTTTCATAAATAATTATTAAAGAAACAAAAT
>JZKD02S2174089.1:275106-289148 GCA_000966675.3 Picea glauca
TTCGTATATGACAACAACAACTTGGAGGAAGTGACTTCATACAAATATCTTGGAATTGATATTCAACACAAACTCAATTGGAATTATAGCATTGAGAAAAGGATTATTGGGGTATGGAAAGTTTATTATGGGCTTGAAAACAATTGTAAATCAATTGATCTTTGGAGTTGGGATAAGAAGAAACTCTTCTTTGAGACTCTTGTTACATATGTTATTCTTTATGGATGTGAAGTCTAAGGCTATAGTATCTCTCGTGAATCGTGGAGAAAGATAGAGCAAATACAAAAGAATTTTATAACCTATAATCTCAAAATTAAAGAAAATACGTCATATCCCATCCTCCTTTTAAAAACAAGCCTCTCCCCTATTGAAAGCATGACTATGACTAGATACATAATGTATAAGAACAAGTTAAACAACATGGAAGACAAGAGGCTTCCTAAAATTGCTTCAAAATCTAGTCATAACCACCATAGACTCAAGCGAGGATGGCATAAAGATGTTTGGTCTTGGCTAAACTATTGGGGAATCATGGAAGACACTGTTTCGCAGAATAAAGATATTATTAAAAAAAACTTCAAATCAAAATTTAAAAAAAAGTGTGATAAAGAGGAAAAAAGAAAATTGAGGTATTATAAGGATGTAATCAACCATAATCTAGAAGATCAAAATTTTCTATATGTTTTGTCAAGTGTAAAGAAAAAAAATAAACATTGTTAAGATAAGAACAAATTCTCACAAGCTCCATAGTGAAACTAGGCGTTGATCAATTCCTAAAACGTCATGGGATGAAAGAGTGTGTCACATTTGTGACACTAAGAAGGTTGAAGATGAAAAGCACTCTCTTAGATTGTCCAATCAATACCCATATTGGATCTCATTTTCAAAATATTTGTCACACTACCAACCTTCCTAACCTCTTAACTCAAAAAAAGTATGATGATCTTCGAAAACTTTTCTTAATGTTTTTTTAGCACAGAAACAAAATTCTAAAGAATCGCAAGTAATCACTTACCCTCTTAAGGTTTGATAGACCAATTCGGTCTTAATGGACGTTAATCATCATCATCATATAAAAGAGCCAATAAAATCACTCACTATTATGAAAAAGATAGTTGCCTCAAATATTTTAGAAAATAGAAAAGAAAAAAAAAACATAAATAAAATGTCCACCTTAACCTTTAAAAATCAGAGTTTTCATGCATTCAAAATTCATTATTTACAAGAAAGATATTAATTAAAAAATTAGAGTTTCCATCCATTCAAAATTCATTAACTTTCGAAATGTTCACTTTAATTAAAAAATTAGAGTTTCTATCAATTCAGAATTAGAATTCATTTTTATTTTTTAGCAAGTATACTTAATTAATATCATTAAAAAATATATTGTAATCATGATTGTATCGGGCATGCCACAAGGGAAACTAGAAGAAACCAAACCTCAAACCACTTCCAAAAAGCATCAAAAGGTTGTCTAATAACTAGAGCCTGAGTGGACCTAATGGTTAAAAACATGTGTTTCCTCCTAAGAGATCACAAGTTCAAATCCATAGGGGGCTAAGGTATATATACCTTCGTAGACTTTAAGAGCCAAATCGTTGCCCGGAGGGGTCCCTTGTCCCACAAACAATGGGATCCTTCATACACCAAATTGATGTCTCACTTGGTCATGACCTTAAAATTAGATTATTATTATTATTATTATTATTATCATTAAAGAGGTTCAGGACTGCATATGCAACAAAATAAAAACTAAATAAACATAAAGACAAGCAAAGAGAACCTAAGTACCCAAACTAAGATTAAACCAATTAGATGTTTGGTTTGGTCGTGGCCTTAAAATTATATTATTATTATTATTATTAAAGAGGTTCAGGACTGCATATGCAGCAAAATAAAAACTAAATAAACATAAAGACAAACAGTGTACCTTATGTTTATTTAGTTTTTATTTTGCTGCATATGCAGTCCTAAACCTCTTAATAATAATAATATTAATAATCTAATTTTAAGGTCACGACAAGCAGCAAAAACCTAAATATACAAACTAAGAAATAGCATGATTAGGATGGAGGTGGTTTGGAACCTAAGTACCCATACTAAGAAATAGCATGATTAGGATGGAGGTGGTTTGGAACCTAAGTACCCATACTAAGAGATAGCATGATTAGGATGGAGGTGGTTTGGATGGGCCTGGTTGGCTAGAAGTTTTTGGATCCTTGGCTTTGCCATTCACTCCTTGCCCTAGTTCAACTTCTATGATTATAGGGTTGAAGTTGGTCCCTTGAGAGCCCAAGGTAGTCCATTGTTTCCTCATCTTTGCCCGACACCCAGTCAGAAACCTTGAAGTTAAGCCCAAAGACCATTCTGCAAAGAACAGTGAATGTGGCTTCCAGCCAACTAAGTCAATCCAGAGATTCGACCTACTTGTCTTCCTTGTTTTCCATTGACAAGGCAATGAGTGTTTTGGCAAACCAGTAGAACTCCATTGCTTTGAAAACTTTTGTGTCCCTAGTAGGAGCCAAAATCTGAGACCCAGTCTTGGAATTCTTTCTTGATTTGTTACTTGAGAGTCTGAAGATGTTTCTGTCTGAAGATGTTTCTGCCTGGCCAAGTCTACGAGTCCCTCAAACTTTTGTTAAATGTCGTCTGGAGGGATGCCCAGGCTAAAGAGTTGCCTGGCATATTCTGCAACCCGCTCCGCGCCTATGTGGTGAGGCCAAGGATTAGCCCCTCTGGAGGGCAGAGTCTTGGTTTTACCCCTCCGCATAGAGCCTCGACAGCGTGATTCGGGGGTATCCCTAGCCAAGTCATCCGCCATAGCAAGAAATGAAAAATGAATGTGAGGGAACAGCAAATGCACAGAAAGAGCACCACGAACGACCCCACACATGTAACCTCTAAACACCTCAAAAAACTCTCTTGGACACCACAGAGGGGAGACACCAACCTATGGATAGTAGGACAGGAATTGAACAGCGTGGAGGAGGACGCAAGATTACCCAGCTTACCCCGACACTAGGAACCACATACTAGGGATGAAAGACAAACAACAGTCAACCGACCCCTCGGCTATGACCGGTAGACCAGACACTAGAAGCCCCCACACCAGAGAGCTCAACAAGGATACGAAGTTGACATGACATAAGACAGAACTTTGGCCAAGCCAGGATAGTATGCACCTAGACGAGCGAGGAAGAAAACTACCTTACTTATCCAGCAGAGCCAACATGGCAATGGTCCTGGCCTCGTGACCCAAGGATACACACAACTAACGAACTAGTACTTCTGCATTTAAGGATGTCTTCTCCACCCAAAACCATCTTCCACACACCATCAACTGTTCGGCATCCTTACAGTCTCAAAACCCCAAATGCTTGCGCCATCATTTGAAACATAGCACTAAAAACCTGGTACTTGCCTCCACCACTTTCAGCAATTGCCGCAGAGCATCAACCCAAACACCCACGAATAACCATAACAGCATCTGTACTATTCCCGAACCAGCCCAAAGAGGAAGTGATCGCTGAAGAGACAGAATGCCGCTATTAATCACCCAATCCATTATTTACCAGTCTTAAATCATTTTTTAACCAGTGAAACTCATCATCGTTGCAACCACAGAAACCTCTAGCTAACGTTCATGAATTCAACGAATGTTATGGCCGAAAGGGCCATAGATAAGATAAATCATAAGAGGGTTCTTCCACTTGCCGCATAAACAGGGGAATTCAAAGAACACCGGAAGAGAGGAGTAGCAGAGTCAAGCTCGAATTTGGGGAGAAAGCCTTAAGCATGTCGAGGAATCTTTCTCTAGGCGGTGTCCCTACAAGAGTCGCAACGAAGGAAGAACGCCCGAGTCCAAGTTCCTCCAACCCATGAATGAATATCATGCTATTACAGGATGTATGAGCAATGTGATTTATTTCAGGTTTACAAATTGTATCTGCTAGAGAATATGGTAGTTTCAATTTAGTTTTACTGTTCATGCATGTAAGGCCAATAGAACATGAATTCCTGTTCTATGGGAAACATTCATAAAACAAAATGGCTCAGCACAGTCGCCTCTCTGAAATTTTTATCTGTACCTACTACCAATTATAATTTTATGACAAGTTTACGGCGACTTGTTTGAAGCTCGTGCTGTTTGATTTCGTTAAAAAGGACTCCCTCAACTAGACAAAGCTCAAAGAGAGTACATGTCAAATCGTTTGTTTTTCTTTTTTTTCCGCTTGACGAGGTCATGTCAGAATGTTATTGGAAGAAATTGCGGTGTAACAATTCTTTTTAAGCCGAGAAACGTAGAGCGTTTTTTATTCGTCTCAAGATGGAACATCAAAATTTTATAAACATCACAAGGTATTAACCGGAATATTTGATTTCTCAGCGCATTGTAGTTGTTTGTGATAACATCATTGGACATCAGCGTCTTAACGATTTCAGCAGGGATAATAAGACGCTGATGTCCAATGATGTTATCACAATTACAAACATTGGCAATGCAACTGAAATTTTCAAATTATACCACCTAATACCATGTGATATATGACAAAATGTTAGATGCCCAAAATTGGGACAGATCAAAAGCACTCGATTCTTTTGTTTCTCCGCCCAAAAAGAATTGTTGAGAGTCGGCCAAAAAGAATTATTGCATTTCAGCATAGAAAAATTTAATGCATTGTGCATTTTCTACCATTCGTGTTCACTTTGCTAATACCAAAATCAGTTCATATCATAAAATGAGATCTTAAGTGGACATGTCATAAGAAATGTGAAAATTTCCTAGGACATGTTTCGAGTTGTTTACATGCCCTAGTAATGACCCACAAAAATTCACTCCTAGAATTCACTCGAAACAAGAAGAATTTGCTCCGGAAAATTATTATCCTGCCCCGTTTTGATCTTCAACACCATAATACAAGAATCAATCTCCGTGGCTGCTAGGATTCGATGACGTCTCAATTCCTTTATCTCAGCCTCCAAACATTGATTTAACAGCAAACACATGAACATTGTACCTAGTCCACCAAGTTTCAGTACATAAGAGCATGTCTTGGGGTTGTGGGGAGACATCCTCCAAATTCTGCAAGATGTCACAAGAATCAATCTTCATGGCTGCTAAGATTCAAGAACATCTCAACTCTTTTATCTCAACCTCCAAACATTGATTTAACGGCAAACATATGAATATTGTACATTGTCCATCAAGTTTCAGGGACATGTTTATCTCAGCCTCCAAACATTGATTTAACAGCAAACATATGAATATTGTACATTGTCCATCAAGTTTCAGGGCCATATGAACATGTCTAAGGATTGTGTGGAGACATCCTCCAAATTTTGTAAAATGTCGATCTGGGACCTATCTCAAATATTAAATATAAAAACAAATTAAATATCATAATATAATAAAAACAAATATTTTTAAGCATAGTTAATTGCAAATTTAAATAATTAAAGCAACTCAATTCATGATTCAATTAACAATTACATAATGGTTAAGAACATGAGTGGGCTTAATGGTTAAGAACATRTGTTTCCTCCTTGGAAGTCATAGGTTCAAATCCAGGGGGAGATAGGGTATGTATATCTCCATAAACTTTAGCAGTCAAATCGTTGCGGAGGGGTCCCTTGTCCCACAAACAAGAGAGTTTCATACACCAATTTGACATCTGAATTAGCCGTAACCTTAAAAACAAATTATTATTATTATTAATTTAAAACTTGTTACTGAAAATAAAATAAAAAATATTGCATTTCTCATGGTAAAATCATCATCCAAATCAAAAATGAATAACAAGGATACATTATATAGTTTTACATTCATTATCATTAAATAGGGAAAACTCAAAGCTCATAAAAGAAATGGAACAAAGATCAAGCAATTATTGCTTAGTCCTATGCACCCTATGTAATGTAGGAAACTATCAATATCATCTATGCAAATATGAAGACATTGGTTTCTGATTCATATTCTGTAATAAGATGAATGTATGACAACAACTTGGAGAAGTGACTTCAAACAGATATCTCAGAATCAACCTACATCACAAGTTTAACTAGATCTATAGCACTGAGAAAAGGATAAATGGAGGGTGGAAAGCTTATTTTGGCCTTGAAAACAATTGTAAATTGATGGACCTTTGGCTATGGAATAAAAAGAAACTCCTCTTTGAAACTCTAGTCACTCTTGTTATCTTATATAGTTGTGAGGTTTGAGGCTGCAGCATCTCTAGAGAATCCTGGAGAAAGATTGAGCATATCCAAAAGCGTTTTATAACTTGTTATCTTAAAATTAAAGGCAATACACCCTATCCTATCCTTCTCCTAGGAGCAAGTCTTTCCCCCATTGAGAACAAGATAAACAACATGGAAGATAAGAGGCATTCTAAGATTGCCTCAAACTCTGGTCCAAACCACCTATGGCTCAAATGGGGTTACTATAAAAATGCCAAGTCTTGACTAAATCAGTGGCGAATCAGGGATGAGGTCACTTTGTAGATATCCATAATATTAAAAGTGTTTTTTAACAAACGCCAGAAAAATATATTAATCAAAAAGTTGTAGCCGAGGCATACAGAGAAAATTTACAAATTGGTGGCCTGCCATGAAGTTTCGGTTCAAAACTTTGAGAGATCCTCCAATATAGCTGATTACAAAAAGTCCAGAAAAAAAGTAAAACCCTGATTTCTAAAGGAGTTTAACAAAATACATGCCGATCCTGTAAGTAGAGTGTTGTGGTGAGAAACAACAAAAATTTGGGTTTGACAGGTTATAAAGAGAAGAAAAAGGCAAGGTGCACCTAGACCTTGCTTTAAAGGACAAAAAAACATTCTCTTGTTTTTGTTTTGTGTGTTTTATGAGGACACACTCCCTTGGGGGGCGCATCCTAAAGTACCCCCAAGTACCCAAGGTCATCTTATTTCCACCCCCCAATGAAATCCCCAAGAACTAGGGACATACAGGGGGCAGATGGGAGCATTTCCTATGAAGTCCCCGAGTCCAAGAAACGTGGGAAATGCAAGCTGTGGCCCCTCCGACGCATCCCCTTGAAACACTTAATGTTACACATAAAATCGTTTTGAATGAAGATTGGTTCAAAAAACCCGGCAGGGCAATTAGTTTAACAGCAACATTAAGATCAGACATCTTGCAACTGATAGCTCGCAAGAATGACTTCACAAACAACTACAATAGCCTAGAACATTGACACCAGATATAAAAAAATAACTTAAATTCCAACCTTGTTTCTTTTACATAGATTTCATGAATATTGAGTGCTGTTAACAGTACATTTTGTGCTAAACCAAATGTAAAGAAGTTGGCAAGGCACAAAAGAACTTGTATTTTGTTAAAAATCTATACAATATAATAAACTTTACCCCTTTATTTGCCCAGAATAATATTTACAATTGATACTATTTTCAATGGTTCAAATAAAAGAGTAAGTCAGATTCAGTTTTACAAATACAACCAGGAAATCCCAAGTAGAAGAATACTAATTGGTATGAGACTTCAAAAATCTTGCATACTCCTGCTGCACTATTTCCCCACCATGGACAGGATCAAAAACACACCTGTAGAAGCTGCACATGAAGTAAACAACAATATTTGTACTCAAAGAATAAGATTACATATATACAACTGCGTAAAAAATATATGGAATATGGAATACATTATTGTTAAATCCCAGAATTCAGTGACAACAATGAAAACAAAATCATAATAAAAGAATATGTACACCAGGGAAGTACCTTCCATCTAGGCCAAGGATCACAATTGTGTTCTGCCGTCCGAAAGCAACAAGAAATCTTGTGTTCTCTGGCAAATGAAATTGAGCAAAGGACCATTCTGAGCTAAAATATTTCGGCAAAACTCCTGTGAAATTGCCTAGTGTTAGTAAATAGTATTTCTTTATTAGTATATTAAAATTGATAAATAGATAAAGTTCAATCTCTGCTGCTAACCTTTCATAAATGAAAGTGAAGAGCTAGGGTTTGCTCCTGTATGAGGGGTGAAAAAATTGTCGACCAAAACATAAGGCAAGTCAGATGACCCCGGCAAGTCTTTCATAGCACTGGATTTGCTTGGAGCCTCTCCTCCCACCTGTACTTTGAGAGAAAATATATGGACAGTGCCCTTGTCACTAGACACTGCAAGCCATTGAGCAGCTGGAGATAAAGCAATACTGTATATCTCTGCTCTATCTACTCCTCTGCGAACCTAGACTCAAGAACAGCAGAGAGGTTATCCAACAAACAAAACTGACATGGAATATAAAGAAGCTATAAAAACCTATCGAATTTACAGATGCATTGATGTTTACAGTTTGACTGAAACAATCTCACTCAATCAAATTCTTGAGTCTAACAAATGAATAAGAACTACCAGTTGGGGTATTGCAAGGACTCGAGCAAAGGCTGAAGCATAAAAAAGACAAGTATGGGTTGCAGCATATTGGGGTATTGCAAGGAGAGATCACAACGCACACAGACATCACAAGGCAAAGCTGCAAAAGCTGACCGCCACCCAAGTTTGCAGGCTGCAGACACATTTCAGGGAAAGCAAAAAGAGCAGACCAAGGCATGGTAATCTAGAGTTGCAGAGTGGATGGAGACCGCAACAAAATGTCGTGGGGAGTGACAACCATACACCTTAATGCTGTGAGAACAAAAATTCCACAGCACAAAGATCTGCATGACATGAGCGCACAGCAAAGAAAGAGCAAGACAGAAAGTATTCTTAGTGAGAACAACTATTCTTAATATAAATACACTGTATAATATCTTTTTTGTGTTACACAAGTTAACATTTACAATACAAGGTGCTATCATAATTGAACACCGAGGATAAAGACTATTCTAAAGATTAAAACAATCTTTAAGATAAAGCTCATCTTCAACTCCTAGGTGTCCATTGTATGTTAGGAAATGCAAGCACTCATCGATCATTGTTTAATACCAAACTTTAGCAACAGTTTGGTCTAAAGGCTATATAAACTGAAGAGAGTCATGCACTTATGAAGATTGACTTGCTTAATGACTGATACCTCAAGGCAAAGAAATAGAAGATGAAGATTCAAGCTAATTAAGGGGGATACGTATCTTTGAATCCAAAAATGAATGTAGGTCGTTTGAGTGAATTGCAATTGGCACAGTCTACTACAGAGGTATTTGTTGGAAGTATTGCACTAGGAATTGTTGTTGCAAGGATATTCAATCACTAAGCTTTGGGCATACCAATGAGAATGAATGGAAAGTACCCTAACCATTTGAGCAGGATATTGGGTGCTGCCCTTCCGATTTTTTGTGTTAATCCTCACACTGGTCATAATAGTTCAATGCCAGAGAATGAATGGAAAAGCACCCTAACCATTTGATCGGGTTATTGGGTGCCACCCTTCTGATTTTTTGTGTTAATCCTTGCACTGGTCATAATAGTTCAACGCCAGTTCTTGCGTTTAATTAATACTAAATAGTAGTGCATGAAAGTAAAATTTTCAGACCCCACCCAGTTTCAAGTCTCACTAAGATCACTCACTGTTTAATGCCCAAAACCCAGTTTTATGGCAGCCATAAAATACCCAGCATATAAACAAATTTCAGAACTGAAAAATGAGAATTCTGAACAGCATTTAATGCAGAAATAAATTTCTATCAACAGCAAAATAAACCAGAAATTTAAATGCACAGAGAATTTTGGTCTAACATTGACCCTGGAAAAACCCACAAGGGAAAAACAAGTGAGGGAATTTTTATTATTTTCAGAGCTCAGAGAAATTCTTCTGTTACAGCAAAAATTACACAAACTTATCTCAGAAAAAATGAGCCAAATCTCCTCTCGAACAGCCCCCAAATCAGCTCCTCGATTTGTGTGCAAGAAATTCGTACCACTGTATGGCTGTCACAGCATTTAATGCTGTACAAACTGTCTAGAAATTTGTGCCATGAATTATGGATTTGCTGTACGGATTTTCCAGCATTAAATGCTCCTAGATTTCAGTGCTAAACTGCCTCGAAATGCATGCACTTTCTCTGATGTATGGACTGTGCCTTTCTCAGTTGTACAGCCTCTCCAAAATCCGTACTGTATGGCCTGTCTGCTGGCTGTACCCTCTGCCTCGATTTCCATGCTGTACCTTTGCCTTGGAATGCATGCCAATTTCAGCAACTTCCTCTCTTCTCTAGCTCGACTTCTCCTATTCCTCTTGCTCTCAAAAAAATCATTCGAAAAAATGAAAAATGGGTGTGCCCTCCTTACCCTAATCAACTCAATGAGAGGGAAGGTGAAAAGTCGTCTAATCCAATGGCTGAGATTAGATAAGATGAGTGGTGGAGATTAAATCACTTAACTCACCCACTTTCCCTAAGTTCAAAAGTCACCTTTTAATTTACATCTCATAAATTAAATGTCTAGGGTCCACATTAGGCATTTTCCTACCCCTAGGCGCCTAGGTGATGAGAAACACTTTCCTAGGTACTTTTTAATTATTTTTAACACTCCCTCTTACCGAGGAAGGTGTTACTCACCACTCCAAGCTTATCCATGAAGAATACAAACTTGCCTTTTCCCAAAGCTTTAGTGAGTATGTCCGCAATCTGCTCATCTGTAGATATATAATGTAGCTCAACTGCTCCTCTCTGAACATAATCCCGGATGAAGTGATATCGAATCTCAATGTGCTTAGACCTGTCGTAAAAAACTGGATTCTCGGAGAGTTTGATACAACTCTGATTGTCACAGTAAATCATAGTGGGTCTCAATTGCACACCAAATAATCCCACCAGCAACTTGTGAAGCCAAATGGCCTCACAAATGGCTTGACTGGCAGCCATAAGCTGCCATATACTCAGCCTCCGCATAACTCAAAGCCACTGACTTTTGCTTCCGACTGAACCAAGACACCACTGCTGAGCCCAATCCTAAACAGTATCCAGAAGTACTCTTCCTGTCACTGACACATCTTGCCCAATCTGAATTAGTATAACCCACCAATTGAACTCCATCCCCTCTCAGATAGTCCAGGCCATAATCCATTGTACCACAAAGATACTTGAGCACATGTTTTGTTGCCACCCAATGCACTCTCCTAGGCTCCACCATAAACTAATTAAGAGTGTTGACAGCGAAACAAATATCTAGTCTGGTGTTGACCGAATACACCAATGAACCGATCAACTGACGATATAATGTGGGATCAACCAACTGTGACTCAGAAGCATGGAGCTTCTTCTAGTTAGTAATCATGGGTGTGGTCATGGGCCTACAATCCTCCATCTGGAATCTCCTCAAAATGTCACAAGCATACTTCCCCTGTCCTAGAAAAATGTGTCTGGGCTCTTGCCAAACCTCCAACCCCAGAAAATAATGCATCAGTCCAATATTTGTCATCTCGAACTCTGAAGCAAGGCTCTCCTTGCAGCTAGTAATGAATCTTCAACCCCTGTAATGAAATGATCATCAACATATAGCAAGAGTATGAGAGGTTCCTCTCCAACCACAATGAAGTACAGGTTGGGATTCACCTCACTCTTCTCAAAACCTAACTGTTGCAAGTAGGCATCAATCCTAGAATACCAAGCTCCGGGAGCTTGTTTCAGCCCATACAATGCCTTCTTCAGTCTGCACACATGAAACTCTCTCCCATGCACCTCAAAGCCCAACGGTTGCTCAATGTGCACCTCCTCTTGTATGAGACCATTCAAAAATGCGGTCTTCACATCCATCTGATGGATCTTCCAACCCATCTCACTTCACTGCCCTAATCGAGGTATATCTAGCAACCAGAATGAAGGTCTCATCAGAGTCAATTCCCTCAACCTGTGAGAACCCCCGAGCCACAAAACGAGCTTTGTACTTCTCAATGTTGCCATCTGTAGCATACTTGAGTTTGTAGAGCCACCTAGAAGTCACCACTGACTTCCCCTCAGGTCTAGGAACAATCTCCCAAACATCATTCTTCATGATGGAACTGTACTACTCTTCCATCATGGCATCTCTCCAAACCTGTCTGTCAGCAGCCTCCTCAAAAGTGGAAGGCTCAAACTCCCTGATGTTGCTTACCATCGCAATATAGCTGCAAAATCTCACATGAGGTTTACTCTCCCTCACAGCCTACCCGGGATTCCCCACAGATCCTCGTGCCTCCCTCAGAGTGTCCTGAAGCCACTTGGGCTTCCTCCTCTCTGAAGTAGTGTCCTATGGAGGGAACTCCATCTTCTCAACCCCATCGCCTGAAGTAGAATCCAGAGCACTCGATCCTGAAACCTGAGGACCAGTAACCTGTGATCCTGACATATGTGGCCCTGTAACCTGTGGACCAGTCATCACCGAAGTTGGTGGTCCTGAACTCTGTGTCACTGAAGTCTGTTGTGGACTCACCTGAATCTGAGGTGTTGACTGCTCACCCCTCTCAGTCCCTCGTGACTTCCTAAAGGCTCTATCCTCCTCAAATCTCACATCCCTTCTCAAAATTGTCTTCCACAAGTAAGGGATGTATATGCGGAAATGGTTTGAAGTCTCGCTATACCCAACAAAAATCCCCTTTTTTGTCGTGGGCTCTAGCTTTGTCCTCTTCTCATAAAGGACATGTGAATATGTAAGGCACCCAAAAATCCTGAAGTGCCCAACCTCAAGCTTCTTCCCAGAGAAAGCCACCTCAGGAGTCTTATCCCCCAATGCTCTGTGTGGACTCATGTTCTACAAATAAACTGCAGCGTAACATGCCTCAGCCCAAAGAAAGAGTGGCAGCCCTTGATCATGCAACATGGCTCTCACAGCCCCAACTA
Organism: Picea glauca; assembly: GCA_000966675.3. NCBI lineage: Eukaryota > Viridiplantae > Streptophyta > Pinopsida > Pinales > Pinaceae > Picea > Picea glauca. The sequence goes on from JZKD02S2174089.1 coordinate 287,895, forward strand.
TGGCCTTGTTCTTCCTCCCAACAACCCCATTCTGTTGTGAGTTGTAAGGAACAGTCAACTCCCTCTTGATGCCCTCTCCTGCACAGAAGTCATTAAATTCCTTGGAAGTATACTCACCCCCATTATTTGTCCTCAGTACTCTGATCTTCCTCCATGTCTGGTTCTCCACAAGAGCTTTAAACTCTTGGAACCGATTGAAGACCTAACCTTTGGTCTTCATGAAGAAAATCCAAGACTTCCGAGAGAAGTCATCAGTGAATATGACATAGTACAAACAACCACTCAAAGATGCAGAAGACATAGGACCACCACATACATTAGAATGAATCAGATCAAGTATATATGTTGCTCTGTTGTCACTGCTTGGAAAAGCATTCTTGGTGTACTTTCCCAAAGCACACCCCTTGCACAACTCTTGGTGCTTTGTACTGAACTCTGGCACTCCAATCACAATCTCCCTTAGTATCCTCAGAGCCCCATGATGGAAATGGGCCATCCTCCTATGCCATAGCTCACAGAGATCATTGTTGTTGGTGGTATGATACAATGCACTAGTTGGTTGAAACATGAGCTTGTATAGCTTCTCATGTTGAGTCCCAATCACTTTGGCCGAAGTGATACTGGACCCCTTGCAAAATAGGAGCACCTGTCCATCATGGAACAACACCGCATATCTCCTCTCCTCAATAGCAGAAACTGAAATCAAGTTCTTCTTCAAGCCAGGAACATATAGGATATCTCTCAACAACATGGGAGGTTGAGATTCCCTCTGAAATGATACTGTCCCACTACCAACTGCCTTGACCACCCGATCATCTCGAAGCACTACCTCAAGATCACCAATCTATGTAAGATCTGTCAAATGCTCACGAACACCTGTCATATGGCAGGAGGAGCCACTCTCAATATACCAAACACTAGAATGTGTGGCTCTAGTGGAAAGACACACCACTAAGGAAAACCCCATGTCGAACATGGTGGAAAACTCCTCCACCTCTGTTGAAGTTGATGTATGCTTCTTCTTCTTATTAGGACACTGTCCCGCATAGTGCCCAAAATTGTGACATGCAAAGCACTTGACTTTGCTCATGTCCTTCTTGCCTTCACTCTTCAGTTTGTTTCCTCCCTTAGGACCCTTTTTTAACTTCTTCTTACTGTTAGCAGCAAGAGCCACATTCTCATCATTATCCTCAATAGCAGAAACTGAAATCAAGTTCTTCTTCAAGCCAGGAACATATAGGATATCTCTCAACA
>JZKD02S2174089.1:328461-350944 GCA_000966675.3 Picea glauca
TGAGGGTTTCTTGGGTGTGCGAGAGCGATTGTCCTCAAGAGAGACAAGCTCGAGACCCAACTTGCTATACTCGAACCTCGTCGGGGACATGCACTGAAAAACGATCAAGAGCAGCTTGCTCTGATACCATTGATCCAGATTATTTTCGGCACGAAATGAGAGCGGAGATATAACATAGAAATATTCAGAGATATTGCAAGAGAGACAACAATATAACAGAGATATGGCAGAAATATAAAAAGATTCACAGATATACAGTAATACACGATTTCTATTAATGAAATAAATGTACAGAGACTGTAAAAGTACAGAGTGAAAGACTTGCTAGAATGGTGGTAGCTTATCTCCGAGAAGAGATGTGACGGCTACTTGCATCTGTGAGAAGATGATTACAATGAGGCTCTAGAGGCCTTTTTACAATAAATGGGAATGCCAAAAGTCCCAGACATCCAAAAACCTAACCCTAGGAGATGAAGCGCCAAAAGTCATGTGGGCCCCGTTTGGGTAAGTGAGTACATCAACTTCCCGGGGTCGTAACTTTTGCATACGATCTCCGTTTTAGGCGTGTGATAGCTCGTTGGAAAGGTATTGTCGAGGAGATTCATTTTGGGGGTTCAATCATGCTTTTGGCTATCATTGAGAACCTCAATCTCGAAAAACCTTCATTTGGACCCTCAAAATGGCCCTGGAAGTTAAAACCTGCTAAAAATAGTAAATTGTCAAAATGGCCAGAAAATTGTTTTGAGCCATTTGGAAATGGTGGGTGGCCACCAACATCCACCCGGATCACCGAGTGACAAAATTTATTTCATTCAAAATGTGCTAAGGCTTGGTTCTATTACAGCCTAGAACCAACTCTTGCGACAACACCCTCGCCCTCCATTTTTTCACACCTCCACCGTTTTCGTCCTTACATGCATAAACAAGCTTAGGATAAAAAACATTCGGTTAGTAATAAATGGTTAGTGACATTTTTCAACACTAATTAGCATAATAATGTTAATTTAATTAAATTAGTGTAGTTAGACTAATTAAACTAGGTTAGGCTTGTTATTAATAAATTAATTAATAATTAGCAATTAGATTAGTTTATTATAATTAAACATTAATTTAAAAATAAAACGATATAAAACATATAAATCAAAAAACAATTTAAAAATATAAAACATAATAAAAATACATTTAATAATAAAACAACTAAAAATCCGAATAAATAAACATTAAATGCCAAACAAAAAAAATACACAAAAAAAACTAAAATATATAATTAAAACATAAAAAAAATAAAAAAAATAAAAAAAAAAACAAAAACAAAATTTAAACACATTAAAACAAAACATAATAAAACAAATTAAAACAAAACATAATAAAACAAATTAAAACACTTAAAAAGTAAAAATAAATCATAAACAAAAAGCAAACCCAAAAAAAAAACAAATCAAGACAAAATAAACTATTCCCCTCCTATACTTCACACATCCCCAAAAAACTAATCAACGCCCCTAATTTTTCCGGATCCCCCCATACCATCCGAGCTTTAACGAGGGGGTGGGTTCGATATGCAAAACCATTAGAGGACACTTGTCACCATCAGGTGAACTCAGACTCCCCCCTCTTAATATCACTTACCACCCCAGGGGGGGTCCGAAAACCACTCTCCCTCCTCCAAAACCACCTTCCCCAAAATAACAAAAAAATCATTTTCGTTGGTTTTGACCACGTGTTTTTCGAGAGCGATTTCGGGCAAACCAGAAGGAATTTTGAAAACCTGAGAGAGGTTTTTCTCCGTAACAGGATGAATAATATAACCTCTCTTAGTTTTTGTACAGGTATCAGGGATTGGGAGAACCGAAGCCATCTCCTGGCCCTATTTTCCAAGCTTCCATTTTTTCTTGTTTTGGTCATGATCTCGCGACAGGTGTTTTGGAGAGCTGCAAATGAATTTAAAAAAATCGAAAGAGGTTTTTGTTCGAGACAGACTCATCTACAATAGCCTCTTTCAATTTTCACACAACTATCATATTTTGGGAGATACGAATGTCTAAGTTGACCCCTATTTATAGTAGTTCGACCCGTCTTTCATGGCAGACAGTTCAAGATTTTCAGGGATTTGTTTCTATTTTTGGCTAAGGTTGTTGAATTTGACCTCTTGATCATAGGAGTTAATATTTTTATATATATTTATAATTCAAATGTACAATGGTTGATGAATTGAGACCTGTAGATCAATATTGTAGAGCAGCTCACAGAGCCTCTTTTAATCAAAATTCAGTAATACAAGACAAGCTTTCAGTATTCTTGTGGCATATCTATTTGGTGAAGTGTCTCTTCTGTAATATGTTTTTCCTGTTACATATTGTTTTCTTCTGAATTATTCAATAAAATATTAAGATCACAATTTGTTCAAAAGTACACTCTGTTTCCGGCGTTTGGATAATTTTTATGTTTTCTGCTAGAGGATTAGCTCCATAATTGTTAATTGCTCTGGTACAATATTTTATCCTTACATTTTCTTTCACATCATTCAATAATCTCAAGAATCCAACAAAGGTGCCTACCGTGCCGTGTAAGTTTTCCTGTAGAACCTGTCTTGATTGGATCGGGCCTCTTTGACTCCATTGCCCAATGGCCTTCCTTTCTTGTTTCAACCAACCAATTTAAAAAAACCAAACCCTGTACTTTTTAACTAGCCTACAATTCCCAACAAACAAAGTTATATCAGACAGAGAGAGCCCTCTCAGAGTCTTGGAGGGCTAGATCCAGGACTCCAAGTGTTTTGATGTTACCTCAGTGATTGTCTCCTTAGTCTTGGGCAAATTACAGAGTGTTAACACATCGCAGACAATTTGGACAAATAAATTACTCTTATGTTGTTGGTCTAGTTTCCCTAGTGGCAAGCCAACAACATAGACCATGTAATGTTTTTCTATGTTAATATAAAATTCCACCAGGTCACTTACAAAAAAAAGAAAAAAAATCCTATTTTGGGCTTAAAATCACATCATTTTTTAAACCATAGCCTAATAAACCGATATTGTTCCAAACGAAATCATAAAAAAAATCTTAAAATGTCCACTCTTTTAAGGTTAATTTATCGCTTTAAGCACCAAACAATAAATAACAACATGATGATATCACCCTATAATTTAAAAAGAAGAAATCTAAATGCTATACGATTTAGATTTTTTCTAGCAATCATCGTAGAAATTCGGCTATATAATTTTTTGCCAAATTTCAATTTTTCATTGCTAAAATTGCATTTTTGAATGCATAAGTGGAATCAATGTCCTCAAAAACCCCTATTGCACCCAAATTGTGCAATCTAAACAATTGATATCTGCAATTCCAACAATTCTTCTAAATTTTTAGCCAAATTTTGGACAAAAAAGATCAGAAAAATATGGCTAGAAAAAATCCAAATCATAGCATGTTTAGAGTATGTTATTTAAAATTTCAACATGACTACCAAAAATTTGATCACTTATTAAAAAAGTTAAAAAATCAAAATAGGTGGTTACTTATTAATAATTAAAAAAATCAATACACATGGTATTCAATTAAACGACAAGTATTGTTTTTTTAAACTACAAATAATATATATATATATATATATATATATATATATATATAAAGTTAGTGTCTAAAATTCTATTATGAATAAAAATCTACATCCAAGGCTTCCTAACATCTACCATTACAAAAACCATACCTCAAAGCTCCAAAAAACTCAGTGCCATTTTGAAATATATTGTCATTGTAGATACCTACTATATAACTATTGGTTGTTAGTTTCTTGAGCATAGGTACTATGACAGTTTGATTTAACTGATGAACTAAGAAAACTAGAAAACAAAGATCGCTGAGTTACATTCAGAATGAAGGAACCAAATTATCTTTTTGAGGTTGCATAATCATCGTGTTTGCTTGTCTATTGTTGGGAAGTCCCTTTCTTCTGTCTATTATTACTCGATCGCAATGGGATTTGTTGACATGTCAATGTATTTCCCATGGCCCCGATCTCCCGAACTGACTTGTCATGTTGTCGCTTGCTAGTTGCTGGTCGTGAATTTGACACCAAATGCATAGCACCCTAAAGCCTCGATTTTTTCTCCATTATTATATTTTATTTCCTCGCTAGCTCCATTTCCCTAAGGAGTTGCTTTTGAGGAATAATTTTGTTGTCAAGGACCTGAACCAACAATGCCTTGACCATCCATAACAGTTATGTCGCCGTATAGAATTTGGTGTCTCTTGTTTGTGAATAGCCTGGATCTTCCACCCATCCTGCTAACTCCTCCACAATTTTCGTTCTGGATGTTGATCCTTTCTTACTTCAAATTGCTTCCTCATATTGCTCAATGACTTGCTTAGCCTCCAGTGACACACTTAGGTGATAGAGCTCTTTTATGTTATGTTTTGTTTGTGTTGGGCTTGTATCATGGGGACCTTGTGTTTGTCTATCCTCGCCTCTTGAATTCCTTTCTTTCCTATCTCTTCTTGCAACTGTACCTTTGGATCAGAGTGTAGTGTCTTCCCTTTGTTGCTCTCTTTCCCAGTCATGTTGTTGTTGGGATTGGGCACACTATTGAGAGTCCAATATTGGTATGGCCTCAAAGCCCCAACTCCATGATTTCTTTGCCTTAGCACCTAACCCTTCCCACTACAAAATTCTACGGGTGAGCCAGGCCCTGATGTCCCAAGAAGAATGTTGGAGTCTCACTTAGACTACTACCATACCTTCCAATCATGACCCTGACTCGCAAAGAGGCTCAACGGAGTGTTGGAACAACTATTCACCCTACAACATCTAGCATACCTAAACCATTGCACCCAAATTGTGCCAACCAATAGAACAAGAGAGTTATTGCTCGATGTGGTGGAAAAAATTACCCTAAGGATTTATTATTCATTCCCTAAATCTGTGTTAAACATGTGCTTATACTGAGAGGGGGGGCGAGGGGGGGGGGGGAATCAGTATAAGATACTTTTTAATTTATTTAACCATTCATCATCAATCATTCGCTAGCACATATAAACTCAAATCATAATGCTCAAAATTTAGTGTGGAAACCCTTGCGGTAGAAAACCACAAAAACTTATCTTTATAAATGTATATAGGCACCAACCTACTATTACAAAGCTTGTAGGCACCAACCTACTGGAGACACCAATCTCCTCGGTTGAGCACCAACTCAACAAGATATTGTGTAGGCACCAACCTACTGGAGACACCAATCTCCCTAGCTGAGCACGAACTCAATAAGACCTGTATAGGCACCAACCTAAGATCTTAATACACATAGTACTTATAACTTCGCTTGCATGCTTCATACTTCATGTATTTCATAACGTTAGCATACCCTTAACTTTCATGCTCTAGAGTCTCTCTTTACTTCATACCCCATACACAAATTCAAACCCTAGTCAAATTTAGCCTTCATGTCCTAGTGAACCTTGTAGCATCATTCCCATAATATAATCCTTGCCTGCAACATCGCAACCTCAAAACAACTCACTTTGCAACATCATAGACCTTAGTCCTTCATAGTGCACCCTTAAAACTTCAAGAAAACTCTTCTTGCACACCTTTAGACCCCAAGAATACTCTTCAGCTTCTTTAGCACACCTCACAATCGATCTTCTTGCTTGGATGCTCTTCAGATGTGCACACCTATCTTGTATTTCTTGTGCGAGCCCAACACCACTGAGCATGCTCCTTGCCTTATCCATCAACGTTATGTTCATTCTCTCGGCAACTCCATTTTGTTGTGGGGTATATGGTGTGTTATTTTGGCATGTTATGCCACACCTCTTACAGAACTGATCAAATTCCTTTCGACAAAATTCACCACCATTGTTAGTTCTCAACATTTTAATCCTCTTCTCTATCTGGTTTTCCACAAGATCTTTAAACTCCTTAAATCTCTCGAAAACCTATGATTTCTTCCTAAAAAAATGTATACATGTCTTCCTAGAAAAACAATCTATGAAGGAGACATAATATAGGGATCCACCAAGTGAAGGCACTGTAACTGGGCCAAACACATCACTATGCACCAGTTCTATAATCTCATTTTCCCTTGTCGCTCCAGATGTGAACCTCGCCTGACTTTGTTTCCCATATATGCAATGTTCACAAAATTCGACTTCTAAACTACATTCAGGAAAACCTTCGGCCATACCTTTGCTTTGCATAGCTCGAAGTCCTTTTTCTCCTATGTGTTCCATCCTCTCGTGCCATAACCTGGTCGGGTCGATTTGATCATGTCTTGTCGAGTCAGTTTGAACCGACTTGGATTGAGTCAAGTCAAGTTATGTCGACATCAAGTTGATTTGAGTCTCAATCAAGACGATTTCAGGTGCAACGATGTTGTTTCATCCAGTCGAGTCGGCATTCCCTAACAGCTTGTATAGGGTACCAATCCAAACTCCCTTCATTAAGACCATCGCACCTCTGACCATCTTACAAAAGCCCTTCTAAAATAGAGTATGCACACTTGCATCACTCATCTTACTGACATATACCAAGTTTATTGCCAAACCTAGAATGTGTAACACACCTGGAAGGGTCCTTTTCATCCCTTCCTACAGTGTTAGTCAGACTCTTCCCTGTCTGACAATTTTGGTTGTCGAGTTGTCCCCCGAGAACACATCATCCCCATCGTATTGTTCATATTCACAAAACCATTCTTTATGTGGTGTCATATTATAGGATGCTCCTGTGTCGATCAACCAAACATCTTGATTCGATTTTGTACTAGTCGACGCTAAGTACACATCACCTCCCTTTTTCGAGGTCGTCTTTCTCTCAGTCGACTGCATCTCATCGGATCTAGCACTGCCTTTTGTTGCCTTCAACTTACAATCCTTTTTATAATGCCCAACTTTACCGTATTTCCAGCATCTTCGCACCAACTGAATCGGGGATTTAGATGTACCCTTCGAATTATACTTTCTACTAAAGAATCTGCCTTTATCTCTGTCTACTGGTCAACCTCTCAGTACCAGAGCATCTTTGGTCGATCCTTCCATGTTCTTCCTTCTCATTTCTTCCAACAGAAGAGAAGCAACCACGTCCTCTAGCGCTAGTGTGGTTGTATTACTCCTAATGGCCACAACTAAGCTATCTCAGGAGTCTAGAAAAGAACATAATAGGCTGATACACTTCTCCTCATCAGTGATATTTATATCCACAGATGATAGCTAGCTTAACACTGTATTACACACATTTAAATACTCAGTCACCGAACTGCCATCACTCATCCTCAGAAGATACGGTTTCTTGATGAGAAACAACTTATTTACCCGAGATTTTGACTAGTGTAAGCTTCCCAATTTGTCCCATATTTTCTTGGCCGAATCTTCACTCGAGACATTCAACAACACCAAATTTGCAAGACAAAGTTGTATCATACTTCTTGTTTTTCTTTCGAGTTTCTCATATTCTTCCATTGACATGCCTATCGACTGGGTACTTGGACAGACTCTTGCCCATTTTTCCCGATCTACAAGAAGATCTTCCATTTCAAGCTTCCAAAGCTCAAAATTTTGGCCATTGTATCTTTCTATCTCTATTCTGGAACTGCTCACCATTGTTTACCACGATCTTTAACATAATTTATGACCTACGACTCTTATTGTACCTAGGGTTTAGTTCTCAAATTCGAGATTTGCATATCAAGATTTGATATACTAGCCAAAGCATTACACCAATCTGATAGCTCACTTGTTAGGGAAAACCTAAGCTCTAATACCACATGTCAGGAAATGCAAAGCACTTCCACACTAATCCTAGCAGAAGAGAAGAAGAAATTAATTAAGAACACAAATGACGCAAGCAATCACACAATACATCGAGATTTTACCCTGGAAACCCTTAACCGAAAAAACCAACATTCCTTTGAGCGTTCTACTCTATTGTTGTCTTGTTCATTCAAAATAAAAGGTTACATGTCTAACCTTGGTCCACACCTAAGACACAATCAACATCATACCCTTTTGCACAGGCAAGAACAACCCTGTAGCTAAATAAGATTACATATGCATGACCAACAACCTACACTTACACATGCATTAACCTGCAAAAGTGAATTCTACAATTACCTTACAACAACAGCCTTTACGGCCTTACAATACGCCTCTTTATAGGCTTTACAACAGGAAAAACCAAGGTGATAAGCAAATAAGAACTCATTTTCAAAATAATTATGTAAATGAAAATTTTGATGAAACTTTTGAGGACAACATGCATTGTTGTGATGGTAGTGAAACATAGGTGTTTTTTACTAAAGAAGAACACGACCAGTTCATGGATGCAAACAAAATCTTCATGCAAGAGAATGATGGAAGGTTGTCAGTGGAAAAGAAAGATTACCAGACAGGGTTGGAAAATGCCATCATGCAATTCCAGAAACAATATAATATTCAAAACAAAAAGGTACATGCAAATCCTCCAAAGGGAAATCCTACCAAAGAATCTCAAAATAATACACCTTCTTCAAGTTAGCCTAAGAAGGACTTTGTTGCAAAGGATGTCGTGGAGAAAGGAAAGCAAAAGGAAGAACCTCCCAAGAAAGTACCTGAAACAACAAAGGAGACAGTCATCGAAGAGATAGAAAAAACCTCTTCTTCCTTTAACTTTGAAAGTGAGGTGGCCAAAATTAAAATCTATGTCTCATTCAATGTGCTGATAAAGAATAATGAATATAGAAATCAGATTATTAAGATGCTCGAGATGGAAGAAACTTCTAATACTTGAATATACAAGATGATCATCCTACCATCTTGTTTGGCCCATGTGTAGAGGAGAGTAGTGATGTGGATGAGGTCACTCCTTTCTATGTCAGTCCGAAGATTCATGATATGACTCTGCACAATGCTACGTTAGATTCAGGAGCATCCCATAATCCGATGCCCAAGGTAGTCATGGACCAATTGGGTGTGGACATTACAAGGCCATACAAGGATATTTTTTCTTTTGATTCAAGGAATGTCATGTGTTTGGGTCTAATAAAAGATCTAGTGGTATCTTTGTCTCAAATTCCTGCAAAAAATATGGTCATGGATGTGGTGGTTGCCGATATCCCTCTTAAATTTGGTATGTTGTTGTCTAGGTCATGGGATGCAAAGTTGAAAGGGACTTTGCAAATGGATATGTCATATGCGACTATCCTTGTTTTTGGTCAAGATAGGAGGTTGTACAAGGAATTTTTGCTCAAATATATGGTTAGTAACAAAGCCCACCCAAACAATCACCCCATTTACTTTGTGGAGATTGAGATTGGGTCTTCCATTTTATTTAATGATTCGAGTTCTGAAGAAAAGGTGCCAGAGACTGATATGACTGCCAAAGACAAATCTAATCAGCAAAATGAGAAAAATTCAGAACAACAAGACAGTGTAGAGAATGAGATGTGGAACATGAGCTTTGATGGAGCTGTCAGTAGAGAAGGAGCAGGAGCTAGTGTGTGGATTAACCCCCCAGACTGGCCACAAAACTTTGTTCTTATAAGCTTGCATTTGAGTGCACAAATAATATGGCTGAATATGAGGCAATAATATTGGAATTGAAGACTTTGAAAGAAATGGGTGCCAGGAGCCCCCGATCGGGGTGGTATTGCGGTCCACCTGGTAGGCTGTGGGCGAAGGAGGAGGCCAGCGGAGCACCGAGCCATGTGCTCGGCTCATGCCCGCTGCAGCTGCCACCCCCAGGCTTTAAACCGCATTCAAGGCTGATGGGAGGGGCATTAATCCCACCCCCCTCGACCCCCTCTATGCATCGAACCATGCGGAATTCATTTGGCATTCTCGCCTAGTTGTGTGGCTTCGACTCTGGCTCTGCGATTTTCATGGTTTTTTGGGTGATTTTCATACTCCACCTTGGATCTGCAGACCTTCTACAGAATCCGAGCTTTGCCATGCCGCGACATCGTATGCGCCCTCGACGGGGCTCTCCCTGGCACCCGTGACTCCCTCACACTTCCTCCTCGTCCTTCGGTTCACCCATCCCAGGTCCTGACTGTCTAGCTATAGTCGACACCTCCTGGACACAGGCATGGCGCTCTCCCCTCGACTTGCACTCCTCTTCTCCCCCGACGCCGCGCCATGCCCGACCTCGTCACAATCAAAAGACGACCCCTCCCATTCTACCGCGTGAACACTCTGCCATTCTGCAGGACCTTGTTTTTGAGCTCCGGGATGGGGTGAATGACCTCTAGTTCCGGGTCCAACAAATGGAAAGCAAGCTTTCTATCCTTCTTCAGCTTCTAGCCAATCCCCCTCCAGTCGCTCCTGAGAATTCCAGCGATGCTCCTGAGCACTCCAGTGACAATGCAAGCAGTCACCAACAAGCTACCACAGGGAAAAGCCCGCAATTCGACGAGACGGTTGTTTCTCCAGGGCCCATGACTGTTCTCGCGCGGAAGGAGACTTTGGCAAGCTCTGCAGGAGGGAACGACGTAGCAGTCTTGGCAATGGTACCCGAGGATAAGGATACCAACATCCAGATGCACGTAGACAAGCGTGACAACACCACGGACATGCAATGGACTGCCAGCGGGACACCTGTCATAGAGGAACCCTGGCCTGGCCTCCTGCCCGAGTATGTTCCAGATCTTACAATGCTCGTTCCGTACTTTAGCTCTAGTGGCTCTCATGGTAGTTAAATAGTTTAGTTTTTCACTAGCACTGTTAGAAATTTTGCTACTTATTATATACGGTTGGCTGAACTGGTTTCTCCTCACGGAGCAGTTCAGTAATTACAACCGCATCACTCAGCAAATGTACTCTTGATCCTGCTTCTGAGAAGGATTTTTATATAATACAAACACTTACTTACAAAAAAAAAAAGAAATGGGTGCCAGGAGGATAGTTGTACATGGAGATTCTAAGTTGATCATAAATCAGGTGAAGGGAATATATCAAGCAAATCACCCTAGATTAAGAATATATAGGAATATAGTGCTTGACCTTCTTGAAGAATTTTCACAATATAGTCTCTCAGTGATTCCAACGGGTCATAATCAAATTGATGATGCTCTAGCTACTTCAGCCTCAATTTTCAATATTCCAATTTTTCCTAACAGGGGATATGAGATTGAGGTCAAGCACAGACCAACAATACCTAATAATATTAAGTACTGGCAGGTTTTTGAAAATGATAAACAAATAAAAAGTTTCCTTAAGATGGATGGTGAATTTGCAAATTTGAACATTGATGACGAATATTGTTGTGAAGAAGAAGATACAGCTCTGTTCGAAAATGATGGCTATTTCAAAAATCAGATTGTTGGTAAGGATATAATACAACTAAAAAATAACATCATTCCCAAATGCCTGGTCCCATTAGAAAAACTCTTTGACAACAATGACGTGGCCAAGAGTCCTAAAATTACTGTAAATGATGGAGATGTTGAAGATTGCAACACTGGGACTCATGAGGATCCCAAGATCATCAAGATATCCAAGACACTTAGCCTAGAGGTTAAGTAAAGGTATATCAATTTATTGAAAGAAATTCCTGATGTTTTGGCCCGGAGTTATGAAGATCTAAAAGTTTATGATACCAAGGTGATTCAATATGTAATTCCAATCAAAGAAGATCATGAACCTTTGAAGCAGAAATTAAGAAGAATAAATCCTTTATTGCTGCCCTTGATTGAAAAAGAGGTAAAAAAGTTGTTTGAAGCCAAGATCATAGTATCTTTGAGATTTTCTAAGTGGGTGGCAAATCTGGTACCTGTCAGAAAGAAAAGTGGAGAGACCAAATTATGTGTGGACTTTAGAAATATGAATAGGGTATCTCTCAAAGACAATTACCCATTGCCTAAGATGGATCACATTCTACAGAAAGTGGTTGGTTCTCAAAAAATATCAATGCTGGATGGTTTCTCTAGGTACAATCAAATCATGGTACACCCCAATGATCAAGAAAATACAACCTTTACAACACCACGGGGCACCTTCATGTATGCCAAAATGTCTTTTGGGCTCATGAATGCAGGAGCAACTTTTGTAGCGAATGAATGGATAATTTGAAAATGAGCGAAATTGAGTTTTGTAGTAAAAAACAAGGAAGATTTCCCTCTACTTATAAAAAATATGTGGATCCTTTATTAAAAGTTAATGGGATTATTCAGGGAAAGAATATCAACATCGCTATTTGGAGGTCCCTCAGGTATCCCAAAAATTCCTTGACTCCCCATGGTATGTTGACATTATTTATGTGTTAAGAAATTTGCAGGCTCCTCCTCAATCGAGAAAAACTAAGGCCAAGTTTTTGAAGCCAAAAGCAACAAAGTTTTGTGTTCTAAATCAATATCTGTATTGGAAGGATCCATGAGGAATCTTGCTGAGTTGATTGTTGGAAGGAGGAGTAGAAAAAAACATCAGAGAATTTCATAAAGGTGATTGTGGAGGGCACCATTATTGGAAAACCACTGCGCACGAGATACTGAGAGTTGGGTTCTATTGGTCTAGCATTTTTTCTGATGTTTACAAAGAAGTTTCAAGCTGTCATGAATGCCAAATTTTTTGTGGGAAGAGAAAACTGAAACCTTTGCCCTTGAAGCCTATCTTCGTTGAAGCACCTTTTAGACAATGGGGCCTTGATTTCATAGGAGAATTTCATCCACAGTTTTCAACTCAGGACAAGTGGATACTGACAGCCAAAAATTACTTCGCCGAGTGGATTGAAGCAGTTCCCAAAACGCTAGCCATAGATACTGTTATTATTCAGTTTTTGGAGAACAATATTTTTTCTAGGTTTGGTTGTCCAATCAAAATCATTACATACAATGTAGTAGCATTTAAGTCCAAAAAGATGGAAAAAAAATTGCAGTGATTATGATCCAGGTGGATATTGGTGGCCACCCACATTTTCCAACTGGCTCAAAACAGTTTTCTGGCAATTTACTATTTTTACCAGGTTTTAACTTCCGGGGCCATTTTGAGGGCATAAATGAAGGTTTTCTAGGATCGACCCAATTCAGTGATAGCCATAGATATGATTGAGGCCCCAAAATGAATCTCCTCGACGATACCTTTCCAACGGGCTATCATACGCCTAAAACGGAGATCGTATGCAAAAGTTACAACCCCGGGAAGTTGATGCACCAACTTACCCAAACGGGGCCCACATGACTTTTAGCACTTCATCTCCTATGGTTAGGTTTTTGGATGTCGAGGGTTTTTGACATTTCTGTTTATTGTAAAAAGGTCTTCAGAGCCTCATTGTAATCATCTTCTTACGAATGCGAGTAGCTGTCACATCTCTTCTCAGAGATAAGTTGCCACCATTCTAGCGAGTCTTTCACTCTGTATTTTTACAGTCTCTGTACATTTCTTCCATTAATAAAAATCGTGTATTACTGTATCTCTGTGTTTATGGTTGCATCTCTGATATATTTTTGTTGTATTATTGGATATACGCGATATCTCTGTGCATTTCTTTATTATATCTCTATTCTCATTTCGTGCCAAAAATAATTTGGATCAGTGGTATCAGAGCAGGCTGTTCTTGATCCTTTTTTTTCAGTGCATGTCCCCGACGAGGTCCGAGGTAAGCAAGTTGGGTCTCGAGCTTGTCTCTCTTGAAGACAATCGAACTCACACACCCAAGAAACCCTCAATGGTGGAAGAAAAGATAAACGATAGAGCAGATGATCCTATTAGTCTGTTACTTGAGCAAGCTCTCATGCGACAGAGGGACGAAATGATGGAGATTTTTTCCCACGTCCTTCGACGCCTGCCAATAGCAACAGGTGCATCTTCATCAAACGACCACTTTGGAAGCACCTCGCCTTTCAAGGTACAAGTTAATTTTGATATTTCTGTATTTGAAGGACAGATAGATGCAGAAGCCCTAGAATATTCATAAATATACATAAATAGATATTCATAACATAATAATAGTTAATAAATAATAATTATTAATAATGAAAGGTCATGTCTCAAAGGACATGATTATTGGTAAATGGCACCCCTGCGTGGGTATATAAACGAGCCCTCATTCTCAATTGTAATCATCTATCTTATATATCTTATTATTCATTTATTGTTTACAGTCCTATATGGATTACTTTGTTATATTCCAAGTATTTTGGATAATTCTTGTGTGAGCGAACTTTGTTCGTCTCATTTGGTATCAGAGCCTTCGTTTTTCTGATTCAAGCCTTTGGCCAGTCTCTTCATCAGATCCAATCTGATCCTGGCCTTTGGCCATATTTTCCAGGCTTTGTCTGACAAAGGCTTTTAGCCACTCTCAAATTTTCGGAGTTTCTCCAACCCAGGTCATTGACCAGAAATCCCCATTGACCACACTGGCTTTGGCCATAAAAGAATAATTTAAGAAAAAAAATCTGCTGCCATATTTTAAAAAAAAAAAAATTATTATTATTATTAAAAATAATCATTAAAATATATATATATAATAGAAATATATATTTATATATATTTAAATTAAAAATAATAATAATAATAATATTTAATTAACCAAAAAAATNTAGAAAAGGAAAAAAAAAATAGAAGAAAAAAAAAATCCTACATTTGGAAAAATTTATACTGCTGCAAATTCTATTAAAAAAAATAAAAAATGCATAGAATTTTTTTTATATATAGATATTATTAAAAAAAAAATTATTTAAAAAAAAACAAAAAAAAAACAAAACAAACAAAAAAATAATAAAAAAAAAATATTTAATATTAAAAAAAACAAAAAACAAAAAAAAAAACCGTCACACACCCGTAAACATTCACCCCCGGTACACCTCTTCCGTAGCCTCCCCTGTCCCATTCCTATTCCTAATTCTGTAAGCCCCCAATCCCGTGGCCCTGTCAAAATAAAACCCCGATCCCTGTCACTCTTATTCACCATCGCACCTATTCACTCCTTTTTTTTCCACATTTCCCTTGCGGCCTATCGCACCCCCTCTCCCCTTCACCACTCCGTATAGCTGCAATTTCACATACCATATTGTCCGTTCGATGCTTTGTACAACCGCCAAATTTACAACCATTGTCTCAGCTATACTTGCCACCAAATTTTGAGTTGTACCTGTCCGTACCATTCGATTTGTATTCGTACGACCACCAAGTTTTTGATCCGTTAAGTTGGAAATTGAAGCGCGATCATTAATCCATGCAAGATCGGTATATCCATACATTGTGGGTCACGTCTGTTCGTTTATTCGAAGAGTTGGAGAAATTATGTAATAAAGTGAAGAATTAAGTTATAAAGTAAAGGAATATATATTTTTTAAAGGTATTAAAGTGTTATATATGAAAAATAAAAATAAAAAAAAGTTAAAGAGGGGTGAAGTAAATCTTTATTAATACAATATTAAAGTACTTTTCATAAAGTACAAGTTAAAAAAAAGGGTTTTTAAGGTTTTAATATCTATRGGAGGAAAAATATTCAAGTTCCGGATATAAAAAGGAAAAAGAGAAAATATCTATATATTGGAAAGTTTTTTTTTTTTTTAAATGTCAATTTTGAAGGAAAAAAAAAGAAGTTAATTACTTTTATTAAGATAAATGGATAATTTGAAAATGAGCGAAATTGAGTTTTGTAGTAAAAAACAAGGAAGATTTCCCTCTACTTATAAAAAATATGTGGATCCTTTATTAAAAGTTAATGGGATTATTCAGGGAAAGAATATCAACATCGCTATTTGCCCGACTGCGAGGAAAAATCACATTAACGTGGACCTGGCAAACCAATTAATGGTTTTCGAGTCAAATATAATTGAAAATGACAGGTGTCTTTCCAATGAGAAATATGGCATTAAGAACCTACAATTGTCTATAGGCGATTACAAATTCATGGCTCAATTTAATGTCGTGTCAATCTATGGAGACAATGTTGATATAATTCTAGGGTCAACTTGGGTAGATACATTAGGTACTTTTATGTTCAACACAAGAAGAAAGTTTTTAACATTTTCTTATAAGAGGAAGAAATTCACATTACAGGACACTACAATGAAGTCAATTTCAGAAGCTCCATCATCAGAAGACGTGAAGGACATATCAGAGGTGATCCTTCTAGATTACCAGAAGTCAATACAGAAGTTGCAAGATCGACAAGAAGAATGTGACAAAATCATCATTGAAAAAGACAAAGAAATTTCTCGCCTAAGAAATCATAATCAGAAACTACTTGCAAAAATCATGAAGTCCAAGGAGAAGAAGCAGTGTTTTCAAAAGTTCAAACAAGAAAATTAAGGTCTCAAAGAGAAATTAATCGAAAAAGAGGAAGAAAGCTCCTGCTTAAGGAACCTTAACCAGAAGTTACTTGAACAAATTAAAATCTTAAAAGACGAAAGAAAGGAGAATCTAGAATAAAAAAATAAAGATGACAAGTCAGAAGATAAAGAAGAACTTTTACGATTAGAACGACATAATCAAGATTTATTAATGTAAGTCAAAAGGCTTAAGCATGATAAGAATTCTTTACAAGAAAAGGTAGATCACGAAACATCATTAGTCGATAAGGAAACGATGACAAACCCAATCGACCTTACAACTCAAAAGGAGGCAAATCCAGCTGATGTAAAGATGTTTTCAAATGTCGAGGTACAAACAAGTCAGAAATATCAAGAAGACTTAATTCCAAAATTTAATCAACAAAAAGCTAGAAGTATACGAAGTAATGATCAAGTTGCAAGGATGCCTTATCAACATCCTAATCACAAAAATCGATACTCTAGCCAATCCTTGTATCAACAGAAACAAATGACCAGTATGTCGAAGAATATTACTTCAACTACAAATGATGCTCAAAATAGAAGTTATCATGGGAGTCAAAATACATCAGGTTCTTTCCAAGAACCCTATAAACTCCCCATAGAAAAGATTGAATTGGGATGGGCAGACTCCTTTACAATGCGACAGTTTTGCTCAACACTTAAAAGATCCTATCGTCTCAGGTCCTCAACGATTACTAACTTGATAATGAAGAATTATGCGACAATAATTACAAGCTAGCGCAATAGATAAGTCTTCCATAAAGTATGCTTTGAGGACAAAGCATTTTTAAGGGGAAGGCAATGTTATGAACATAAATATACATAAATAGATATTCATAACATAATAATAGTTAATAAATAATAATTATTAATAATGAAAGGTCATGTCTCAAAGGACATGACTATTGGTAAAGGGCACCCCTGCGTGGCTATATAAACGAGCCCTCATTCTCAATTGTAATAATCTATCTTATATATCTTATTATCCATTTATTATTTACAGTCCTATATGGATTACTTTGTTATATTCCAAGTATTTTGGATAATTCTTGTGTGAGCGAACTTTGTCCGTCTCACTCTGTACATTTCTTCCATTAATAAAAATCGTGTATTACTGTATCTCTGTGTTTATGGTTGCATCTCTGATATATTTCTGTTGTATTATTGGATATACGCGATATCTCTGTGCATTTCTTTATTATATCTCTGCTCTCATTTCGTGCCGAAAATAATCCGAATCAGTGGTATCAGAACAGGCTGTTCTTGATCGTTTTTTTTCAGTTCATGTCCCCGACGAGGTCCGAGTATAGCAAGTTGGGTCTCGAGCTTGTCTCTCTTGAAGACAATCGAACTCACACACCCAAGAAACCCTCAATGGCGGAAGAAAAGATAAACGATAGAGCAGATGATCCTATTAGTCTGTTGCTTGAGCAAGCTTTCACGCGACAGAGGGACGAAATGATGGAGAATTTTTCCCACATCCTTCGACGCCTTCCGATAGCAACAGGTGCATCTTCATCAAACGACCACTTTGGAAGCACCTCGCCTTTCAAGGTACAAGTTAATTTTGATATTCCTGTATTTGAAGGACAGATAGATGCAAAAGCCCTAGAAAAATGGTTAACTCTACTAGAGGGTTATTTCTCTGTTCACAATTTTCCTGACAAAGAAAAGATCACCTTCGCACTCCTTAAAGCTCTCCCTCATGTCAAACATTGGTGGGAAACTTACTGGGAGAAAAGTTCCACAGACGAGTCTGGAATATATGGGGTCGAGCCCACTTCGTATTTTTTTGTGGATATGGCAAAGGAACAATATTATCCTGTTGGCAACTATGAGGACCAGTACATGAGATTGACCACACTGCGGCAAGAGAGGGGCCAAGCAATTCCAGAGTTCACCAATACCTTCCATACCTTGTGCACTAAGCTGGGTATCAAAGACTCTGAACAACATTTGGTTCTGAAATACCGTGGGGATCTACACAGATACATCCAAACTGAAATGTATTTTCTGGATATCTCGTCACTCGATGTTGCTTATCAGCATGTTGTTAAAATCGAGCAGAAATTTAAGCACCAGAACAAATGGGAGTTTGGGTCTGCAAATCTGCAACAACCAAAGTATGACAAAGACAACCCTAACAGATAGTCTCCCAAAAACCAATCCAAGGCACAGGAAAAGAAGGGTCACGAGAAGACAAAGAAGGACACCGAAAAATGGTGCGATTTCCACAAAATCCCCTGGCACAACACCGATGAATGTCACTCAGAACAATCATTGGTGACCGAGATCAAAGGCAAGGGGTCGAACCTTGATTCCGAATCTTATTCTAAAAATATTGGTAAAGGATAGATCATTGACGCAGACCCCACTACTATTGTCGCGATCACAACAATTCAACCAGAAGAACCAACATATCCTGAGGAGGGGGAGCGCTTTTTTCATTCACATATGTGGGTGAAGGGGACCCCGCTGCATTTTATTGTTAATAGCGGAGGCTAGAAGAACCTCATCTCAACAGAGGTCGTCAAACAGTTGGGATTGTCGACAACACCACACCTGCAACCACACAACATCGGGTGGCTTCACCAAGGACGAGATCTTTGTGTCATCCAACAATGTCGATTGTCATACGGCATCCAGCCCTTCAAGGATGAGGTATTATGCGATGTTGCCCCACTGGATGTCTGCGATTTCTCTTGGGCAGACCATATATGTGGAAGCACCATGTTGTTTATGAGTCTCGACCCTGCAGTGTCATTGTTTCTCTGGGGGCTCATCTCTACAGAATACCAAAGGTAGTTCCGACTATTGTTCCACCTAAAAAGTGCCGCAAGGTAGTATCTCATACTGCAAAATTTAGCTTCTTCACAATCTGTTCAGAAGGAGAACAGAAGGACATTGCAACCACTACAGCCTCGCTCCAAGCACCTTCTATCCAACAGAAGCAGGTCGATAAGGCTGTAGAAAAACGCAAAGCTTCCTTCTGCACACCATCCTCTCATGTATCTTGACTTGTTGAACAACTTCAACCTCAACAGGCTCGTGACAAACTTCCACAAACTGAGCAACACGACGTCTCCAGCAAGACAAGCAGCTCACCAAGATGCAGATTCAACAAACGTTTTTCCCTCTCCCTCGGGAACTCAACGCAATGGAGACCATTGATTCCTAAGGAGGGAGGATTGATCCAGGTGGATATCGATGGCCACCCACCTCTTCCAACTGGCTCAAAACAAATTTCTGGCAATTTTGGCAATTTATTATTTTTAGCAGGTTTGAACTTCCAAGGCCATTTTGATGGCCTAAATGAAGGTTTTTTCAGGATAGACCCAACTCAATAAATTTTGAAGGCATGATTGAGGCCCCAAAATGAATCTCCTCGACGATACCTTTCCAACGGGCTATCATACGACTAAAACGGAGATCGTATGCAAAAGTTACGACCCCGGGAAGTTGATGCACCAACTTACCCAAACAGGGCCCACGTGACTTTTGGCGCTTCATCTCCTAGGGTTAGGTTTTTGGATGTCGAGGGTTTTTGACATTCCTGTTTATTGTAAAAATACCTTCAGATCCTCATTGTAATCATCTTCTTGCGAATGCGAGTAGCCGTCACATCTCTTCTCAGATATAAGCTGCCACCATTCTATCGAGTCTTTCACTCTGTATTTTTACAGTCTCTGTACATTTCTTTCATTTATAGAAATCGTGTATTACTATATCTCCATGTTTATGGTTGCATCTCTGATATATTTCTGTTATATTATTGGATATACGAGATATATTTGTGCATTTCTTTATTATATCTGCGCTCTCATTTCGTGCCGAAAATAATTCAGATCAGTGGTATCAGAGCAGGCTATTCTTGATCGCTTTTTTCAGTGCATGTCCCTGACGAGGTCCGAGTATAGAAAGTTGGGTCTCAAGCTTGTCTCTCTTGAAGACAATCTCTCTCACACACCCAAGAAACCCTCAATGGCGGAAGAAAATAAAAACAATGGAATAGACGATCCTATCAGTCTGTTGCTTGAGCAAGCTCTCACGTGACAAAAGGACGAAAAGATAGAGAATTTTTCCCACATCCTTCAATGCCTGTCGATAGCAACAGACGCATCTTCATCAAATGACCACTTTGGAAGCACCTCGCCTTTCAAGGTATAAGTTAATTTTGATATTCCTGTATTTGAAGGACAGATAGATGCAGAAGCCCTGGAAAAATGGTTAAGTCTGCTAGAATGTTATTTCTTTGTTCACAATTTTTCCGACAGAGAAAAAATCACCTTCACACTCCTTAAAGCTCTCCCTCATGTCAAACATTGGTGGGAAACTTACTGGGAGCAAATTTCCACAGAGAAGTCTGGAATATATGGAGTCGAGCCCACTTGGGATTTTTTTTGTGGATGCGGTAAAGGAACAGTATTATCCTGTTAGCAACTATGGGGACCAGTACATGAGATGGACCACACTGCGCCAAGAGAGGGGCCAAGCAATTCCGAAGTTCACCAATACCTTCCATACCTTGTGCACCAAGTTGGGTATCAAAGACTCCGAACAACATTTGGTTCTGAAATACCGTGGGGCTCTACACAGATACATCCAAACTGGAATGGATTTTCTGGATATCTCGTCACTCGGTGCTGCTTATCGATATGCTGTTAAAATCAAGAAAAAATTTAAGCACCAGAACAAATGGGAGTTTGGGTCTGCAAATCCGTAACAACCAGAGTATGACAAAGACAACCCTAACAGACAGTCTCCTAAAAACCAGTCCAAGCCACAGGAAAATAAGGGTCATGGGAAGACAAAGAGGGACACCAGAAAATGGTGTGATTTCCACAAAAGCCCCTGGCACAACACCGATGAATGTCATTGAAAACAATCATTGGTGGCCGAGATCAAAGACAAGGAGCCGAACCCTGATTCATAATCTAATTCTGAAAATACTAGTAAAGGATAGATCATTGACGTAGACCCCAATGCTATTGTCACGACCCCAACAATTCAACCAGAAGAACCAACATATCCTAAGGAGGGGGAGAACCTTTTTCATTCACAGAGGTGGGTGAAGGTGACCCCGCTGCATTTTATTATTGATAGCAGAATCCAAAAGAACCTCATCTCAACATAAGTCATCAAATAGTTGGGATTGTCGACAACACCACACCCGCAACCATACAACATCGGGTGGCTTCGCCAAAGACGAGATCTTCGTGTCATCCAACAATGTCGATTGTCATACGACATCCAACCCTTCAAGGATGAGGTATTATGTGATGTTGCCCCATTGTATGTCTGTGATGTTATCTTAGGCCAACCATATATGTGGAAGCGCCATGTTGTTTATGAGTGTCGACCCCGCAGTGTCATTGTTTCTCTAGGGGGTCATCTCCACAGAATACCAGAGGTAGTTCTGACTACTGTTCCACCTAAAAAGTGCCACAAGATAGTATCTCATACTGCAAAATTTAGCTTCTTCACAATCTATTCAGAAGGATAACAAAAGGACACTACAACCATTATAGCCTCGCCCCAAGCACCTTCTATCCAAAAGAAGCAGGTTGACAAGGCTGCAGCAAAACACAAAGATTTCTTCTGCACACCGTCCTCTCATGTATCTCGACTTGTTGAACAGCCTCAACCTCAACAGGTTCGTGACAAACTTCCACAAACTGAGTAGTGCGACGTCTCCAGCAAGACAAGCAGCTCACCAAGATGCAGATTCAACAGACGTTTCTCCCTCTCCCCCGGGAACTCAACGCAATGGAGACCATTACTTCCTAAGGAGGGAGGATTGATCCAGGTGGATATCGATGGCCACCCACCTCTTCCAACTGGCTCAAAATAGTTTTCTGGCAATTTTGACAATCTACTATTTTTAGCAGGTTTTAACTTATGGGGCCATTTTGAGGGCCGAAATGAAGGTTTTTTCAGGATCAACCCAACTTAATGATCTCGAAAGGCATGATTGAGTCCCCAAAATGAATCTCCTCAACTATACCTTTCCAATGGGCTATGGGCTATCATATGCCTAAAACGAAGATCGTATGCAAAAGTTACGACCCCATGAAGTTGATGCACTAACTTACCCAAACGGGGCCCACATGACTTTTGGCTCTTCATCTCCTAGGGTTAGGTTTTTGGATGTCTAGGGTTTTTGACATTCCTGTTTATTGTAAAAAGGCCTTCAGAGCCTCATTGTAATCATCTTCTTGCGAATGCGAGTAGCCGTCACA
>JZKD02S2174089.1:352769-368332 GCA_000966675.3 Picea glauca
TCTTCTCAGAGATAAGCTGCCACCATTCTAGCGAGTCTTTCACTCTGTATTTTTATAGTCTCTGTACATTTATTTCATTATTAGAAATCGTGTATTACTGTATCTCTGTGTTTATGGCTGCATCTCTGATATATTTATGTTATATTATTAGATATACGCGATATCTCTATGCATTTATTTATTATATCTTCATTGTCATTTCATGCCGAAAATAATCTGGATCAGATTATAATATAAATCTTGTCCATTCCACATCTTATTACCCTCAAGGTAATGGGTTGGCTGAGTCAACCAATAAAATCTCGACTAGAATTATCAAAAAATTGTTGCAAGATAACAAAAAGGCTTGGCACAAGAAGCTTATCTATGAACTATGGCCTGACATGATCACTACTAAAAGGTTTATTGCAACTTCACCCTTCCAGATTGTGTATGGCACAGAGGCAGTCTCTCCTACTTCATTAGGACTGCCAGTGATGAGATTACTACAGGAGCAAGATATTGAACCGGATGCCACTCAAAGGAGAACAAATGAATTAATCAATGTCCATCAAACAAGAGAGAAAGCCTTCAACAACTCTCAATTACACCAAGACATAATTAAAAAGGCTTTTGACAGGCATACTAAAGAAGATGATTTCAAAGTGGGGGATTTGGTGTTGAAATGGGTTGTCGGGAATGAGGACAGAGGAAAGCATGGGAAATTTGACCATCTGTGGTTGGGACCTTTCAAAATTGTGGCATACCATGGAAATAATTCCTATCTGCTAGAAGAACATAATGAAGATCTTGTTGGTGGAGGACTTGTGAATGGCAGGTTTCTCAAGCATTATCTTGTTTAATGAATTTTTCACCCTTTCCATTCATTTTATATAACCATTTTTGTTTTTCAGTTGAATTAATTGAAATAAAATTAGCAGAAATTGAAGCCCGAAGCAAAATCCCTAAGTTATGCTGAGTGTAATTTGAGTTATGTGAATGAAATTTTGTGAATAAGATGTTGATCGATTTAGTTGCATGAGTGGAATAAAGCCCAATGGGCAGGCACTTGGTATGTCGTTATTTGCTACCTCGCTGGGAGGATAACATCCCTAGTTGGATCCCATGTTAGTCAACATTAAAATTTTATGTGAAATCGATATTTCAGGACCTATCGAGACGCTAAATTGGTTTGGAATCCTGATAAACCAAGGAAGGGGCTAGATTTGGTAGGGAAACAACTAAAGCTGCCAGGAGCGCTAAATGATGGGGCCCGATGCGTCCCAGATCGTGAACTCTCCAGATCAATAGTCGAGGATGATTTCGCTGCGAGGGGGTAAATTTCGGAAAGCAAGCCAAAATCTAAACCATGGTTTTCGTTCGGGGATACGTGGCGCCACCAAGTGCATTTCAAAGTGAAAAGTGGGTTGCCCCAAACTACTTCCTCACGCCCTCGAAATTTGGAAAAGTATAAAGGGCACTTTGTTGGTTATTTTATTACACCAAGACATAATTAAAAAGGCTTTTGACAGGCATACTAAGAAAGATGATTTCAAAGTGGGGTATTTGTTGTTGAAATAGGATGTCGGGAATGAGGAAAGAGAAAAGCATGGGAAATTTGACCATCTATGGTTGGGACCTTTAAAAATTGTGGCATACCATGGAAATAATGCCTATTCACTACAAGAACATAATGGAGTTCTTGTTGGTGGAGGATCTTTGAACATAAGGTTTCTCAACCATTATCTCGCTTAAAGAAATTTTCAGCCTCTCCATTCATTGTAAATAACCATTTTTGTTTTTTAGTTGAAGTAATTGAAATAAAATCAACATAAATTGAAGCCCGAAGCGAAAGTTGTAAGTTATGCTGAGTGTAATTTTGTAAGTTATGCTGAGTGTAATTTGAGTTATGTGAACAAAATTTTGTGAATAAGATGTTGATCGATTTAGTTGCATGAGTGGAATAAAGCCCAATGGGTAGGAACTTGGTCTGTCGTTCTTTGCTACCTCACTAGGAGGATAGCATCACCAGTTAGAGCCCATGTTAGTCACCATTAAAATTTTACATGAAATTGAGATTTCAGGACCTATCGAGACGATAAATTCGTTTGGAAGCCTGATAAACCAAGGAAGGGCCTAGATTTGGTAGGGAAACAACTAAAGCTGGCCAGAGCGCTAAATGATGGGGCCCAACACGTCACATATCGTGAACTATCCAGATCGATGGTCCGGGATGATTTCGATGGGAGAAACTGCACGACGTTTAATTTTGGAAAGCAAGCCGAAATCTAAACCGTGGTTTTCATTCGGGGATACGTGGCACCACCAGGTGCATTTCGGGGTGAAAAGTGGGTTGCCCCAAACTATTTCCTGACGCCCTAGAAATTTGGAAAAGTATAAAAGGGCGCTTTGTTGGTTATTTTATTATTTTTCGCACATTGGACCATTTGAAACTTTGCGCGACCACCCTCGATCAACTGTAGCTCAACATTACGCCAATTACACGTCATTTCCAAGTATATTTCATCACATCCGTGGATACTGTTAGCACCAGAAGTCACCTCTGGATTGCGGCAGAGGTAAGCCCAGTACCCATCAAGTTATATGTCACGGTTAATGGATTTAAAGAGGTCAAATGGTGCAGACTCAAGAGAATATCATTTTAACTCATAAAACTGAGGCAGTATGCACAAGCAAATGAGGTCTTGATCAACTTCAGTCAGTAAGTTGTAGTAAGGGTGAGTAGGAGGGAGAAATTGAGGAGAAGATGTAAACGTCTGCTCTGGACATCAAGTCTTCCAACAAACTAAGGAGGAAAAACTCTGAAAATAAGATCCTATTGAAGTCGAAGTTTCAAGAAACTAAAAACGTTATAACTGCATTGCAATCAAACATTCATTACAACACAATCAGCACAATCCATGTGAATCCTTCAATCATGAACATTCAGTATCAGACGCAAATAATATGGAAATAGAAGTTGACTTTCATTAAATAAGAAGTCTCAAATCAAGTTACAAAACCAGAGAACGACACCTTCATTAAAACATTACAATATGGGAGCTTGGCTCAACCATTGACCTCTAATAAAACTCAAAACTACATACATATACTCACAAATTCGCCCTGCAAAGGCATGCTCAAACCACTGCATTAACATTTCAATCGGTGCCTGCTCTGTTAGACTGTACAGGCCTCCTCATGTCAGATGGGAGCCACGCACCATTATGTGCTTTACAGGAAAAACTGTCCATAATTGACAGTCTGCCTTTTTGGCCGCTCTCTGTATGTTTTCCATTTATGGGGTGACACAAGGTCTAAATTGACACCTCACTTTCATGAAATGTCTGCATCAGGATCAGGATGGGGTCGAGTCGACTTGGCACCTGGAAAACTTGGCGGCCTCTTTCTGCGGCCAACACCGACGTTTCAACCCCTGGCGTACCTAACGTGAACTCTGCACCTTTACCCGCATGCGACCCTGGGTCATGACCCAACGCTTATCTCCACAGGTGCTCCGAGATTTCTCCCTTCGGGAATCCTCATATCACTTGACAACAAGACCCCCGACTCTCGATCTGACGAAATTGCCTTATTGAGATCAATGGTCAGGCTTTCTTTCCATCCGACAGCTGAGGCTCCTCACGATGGGCGGCAACCTTTCCACATGACCTCCGGCTGCGACCTTGGGCCCACTCTCGGGTGATTTGCGAGTTCAGACTTTGGGTGCACTGAAGTCAGCCACTCTTGACTCTCCTGTTCCCCAAACTCCTGAACTCGAGCTTAGCAAGCGCTAGCTCCCCTTCAATATGTGTGCGCCTTGGCACAACGTGCCCCGACTTTGGATGACACACATTTGTGGTTTTTTAAGCCCCCTTCTTTCACATTTTGTCATCCAAGGGTGAAATCCAAAGGAAAAACACCCCCCTACAAAAATATGTGATAACATTAGGCTCTATGGGGGATAGAGTCCTCCCTACAAGGCTCTAAGAACTCCCTTTGTAGTTCCAGTTGCCTTCAGCATTGGGCTATGGAGTCAAGCTCAAAACACCCTGCTGAGGAATACATGTCGATAAGTAAAAACGAAAATAAACACACATGCTCCAAGGAGCTTATTTATGTACAGTCCTAAACTAATTTAATTTTTACATAGTGCTAGGTGAAAGCAAACTTCCACCATAGCCATTCAAGCAACTTTCTAGCTGCAAATTTGCTTATTCTGTCAATGATTGATAATAGCTAATGCAATCGTGACAGAAGAACAGTTACATTCTTCATCTTTCCTCCTAATGTTGAGGTCAGGATAAATCTGGGCGGCTTCAAAACATGAAGGAAATACAACTCCATGTATTCCTCCAGAGGCTCATAGGACAAGTGGCAAACTCCAGAAAATTGCACCAAGTAGCCTGATTTGTCTTGCAATTGTTCTCACCAGGTTGAATGTCTCTGACAAGCGTGTGTGGGTGAAAGCCCGGTGCAGGCTGACTGATTTCAGGCGATGGCCGCTCACTAGTAAGCTCTGGATAGGAGATAGACTGCTCCTTCTACTGCTCCTTTTCTTCTTCATGGCTCTCTGAAGGGTCAGATTAATAATCATCATAATCAAGAATCGTGGGAAAGCTCTACTCTTCAATTTGTTGCTCGGTGTCTTCTGCAGGTCCAGGATGGTTGATTTCCTCATAGTATTTTTCTTTAGTGAATAGAGGATAAGACTCTGTTGTATGCTCTTGGAAATCCTGCATATCCAACTCCGAATCTGATTCATAGCTGTCATACATGAGCTAGCTGGTACCAGGCGATATCTGCTCATTTACAGGTTTTGAAAAGGAGATAAACTGCGCATTTGGCTCCTCCTTTTCTCCTTCATGGCTCTCCCAAGGATCAGATTCACAATCATAATAAAAAGGAATCATGGGAGAGCTTTTCTCTTCGTCATCTTCGCTAGGATATTCATCAACAGTCGTTTGTTCTTGGTCAGTATCTGACATCACTTCTCCATCATAAGCAGGGCTGCCAAGAACATTTGTTTCCAAGACCGGAATATCCTCTGCATTTCCTTTCTAAGAGCGGCAAACAAACTCTGCCTTCGATTATGAAAAACTAGGAAGAAACATAGAGGAATCTTCCCTAGCTTTTATTGTTAGTTTTTCATCTATCTCAACTTCATAGTTAGGAGAAAAATCTTCTACATAATACACTTGCTCTTCGACATTGGGATATTCAGAAGAGACATGTAGATCTTCATGAACGCTTAAAACAACATACACATCTGATATAATGTTAGACATTTCTATGTTATTTCTAACATAATGAATGCCATTCAACACCTCATGCTCTTCATGGCAAATGCTTTCTTCCACAATAACAACTTCATCATAAATATGGTACTTGTGACAAGCAGAATCTTTATAGAGCAAAGAAAACTCATCACAACAATTTTCATAAAGATACTCCGCTGAAAATTAATCTTTACAAAACGAATTGAAAGCTGCATGAAAACTTGTCAAAGAGATGATACTTGCAATGGGAAGAGATCGACACCTATCATGAGCAATCTCCTGTAATAACTACTTGAAAATCTTAATCTGAACATCTTCATGAACGATATTAACTCGATGAATAAAAACATGAAAGTTCAGCAAATGTTCAGTTGGTACTTCCCACTCTTTTCCTTGAAATTTAGGAAGGCTACTTTCCCATTCATCTCTACTAGGTAGCGGGTTAGGGAAACCAACTATTTTTGAAAAATTGCAGAAAGCAAACCTCTAAGATAAAATCCTTTCCATTTCAAAATAGTGGAGTCGCCACTGGATCCTTTAATCATGGAGTTGTGAGGTGAAAGATATGCAGAACGAGTGTGTTTGGTCTTTGTTCACCATCAAAGACCAGATCTAATCATTGTGTTCTCCTAGGGGCTATAACTGTAGCCAGAGGCAGCCACACTGAAACCGTGGAGTCGAGACAATGGAGTCGCCAGGTGCAAATGCAATCTTCAATCGTTCTGATATCTGATGCACCTTCATAATCAGAAGCTCGTTGTCATTCTACCCAGGGAAAAGTCTTCAATTCGTTCCCCAGCAACGACGCTAGAAATGTTAGCACCAGAAGTCACCTCTGGATTGTGGCAGAGGTAAGCCTGGTACCCATTAGGTTATATTTCACAGTTAATGGATTTAAAGAGGTCAAATGGGCTAGACTCAAGAGAATATCATTTTAACTCATAAAACTGGTGCAACATGCATAAGAAAATGAGGTCTTGATCAACTTCAGCCAGTAAGTTGTAGTAAGGATGAGTAGGAGGAAGAAATTGAGGAGAATATGTAAAGGTCTGCTCTGGACATCAGGTCTTTCAACAACCTAAGGAGGAAAAGCTCTGAAAACAAGATCCTCTTGAATTCGAAGTTTCAGGAAACTCAAAACGATATAATTACACTGCAATCAAACATCCATTACAACACAGCCACCAAAATCCATGCGAATCCTTCCATCACGAACATTTAGTATCAGACGCAAATAAGATGGAAATATAAGGTGACTTTCATTAAACAAGAAGTCTCAAATCAAGTTACATAACCAGAGAACCATAGCTTCATTAAAACATTACAATACGAAAGATTAGCAAAACCATCGACCTCTAATAAAACTCAAAACTACATACATATACTCAAAAATTTGCCCCGCAGAGGCGTGCTTGAACCATTGCATTAACGTTTTCAGTCGAAGCCTGCTCTGTCAGATTGTGAAGGCCTCCTCATGTCAGATGCGAGCGAGGCATCGTTATGTGCTTTACATGAAAACCTGTCTGTAATTGACAGTCTTCCTTGTCGACCACTCTTTTCATGTTTTCTATTTATGGGGTGAGACGAGCTCTCAATTGCCGCCTCACTTTCATGAACTGTCTGCATCGGGATCAGGATGGGGTCGAGTCAACTTGGCACCTGGAAAACATGGTGGCCTCTTTCTACGGCCAACATCGGTGTTTCATCCCCTGGCGTAGCTCACGTGAACTCTGCACCTTTATCCGCATGCGACAATGGGTCATGACCCAGCGCTTATCTCCACAGGCGCTCTGGGATTTTGCCCTTCGAGAATCTTCATATCACTTGACAACAGAATCCCCGACTCTCAATTTGACGAAATCTCCATACTCGGATCAACGGCCGGGCTTTCTTTCCATCCGACAGTTGGGGCTCCTCGCGATGGGAAACAACCTTTCCACATGACCTCCGACTGCGACCTTGGGCCCAGTCTTGGGTGCTTTGCGACTTCGGGCTTGGGGTGCATTGAAGTGAGCCACTCTCGACTCTCTTGATCCCCAAACTCCCAAATTGGAGCTTAGCGAGCTCTAGCTCCACTCCGATATGTTCACGCCTTAGCACAACGCGCCCCGACTTTGGATGACACACATTTGTGGGTTTTTAAACCCCCTTCTTTCGAATTTTGTCACCTAAGGGCCAAATCTAAAGGAAAAACATCCCCCTACAAGAATATGTGATAACATTAGGCTCCATGGGGTAGAGAATCCCCCCTGCGAGGCTCTAAGAACTCCCTTTGCAGTTCCAGTCGCCTTCTGCATTGCGCTATGGAGTCAAGCTTAAAACACCCTATCGAGGAATACAGGGTGATAAGTAAAAACGAAAATAAACACACATGCTCCAAGGAGATTATTTATGTACAATCCTAAACTAATTTAATTTTTACACAGTGCTAGGTGAAATCAAACTTCCACCATAGCCATTCAAGCAACTTTCTAGCTACAAATTTGCTTATTCTGTCAATGATTGATAACAGATAATGCAACCGTGACAGTAAAATGGTTGCATTCTTCAACTTTCCTCCTAATGTTGAGGTCAATATAAAGTTGGGTGGCTTCAAAACATGAAGGAAATACAACTCTATGTATTCCTCTAGAGGCTCATAGGACAAGCGACAAACTCCAGAAAATTTGCAACAAGTAGCCTGATTTGTCTTGCGGTTGTTCACACCAGGCTGAATGTCTCTGACAAGCGCGGGTGGGTGAAAGGCCGATGCAGGCTGACTGATTTCAAGCGATGGTCACTCACCAGTAAGCTCTGGACAGGAGATAGACTGCCCCTTTTGCTGCTCATTTTCGCCTTCATGTCGCTCCCAAGGGTCATATTCATAATCATCATAAACATGAAGCATGGGAAAGCTCTGCTCTTCAATCTGTTGCTCGATGTCTTCTGTAGGTCTAGGATGGCTGATTTCCTCATAATATTTTTCTTTAGTGAATAGAGGATAAGACTCTATTGTATGCTCTTGGAAATCCTACATATCCAACTGTGAATCTGATTCACAGCTGTCATACATGGGTTGGCTGGTACCAGGTGATATCTGCTCATTTACAGGTTCCGAACAGGATATAAACTGCGCATTTGGCTCCTCCTTTTCTCCTTCATGGCTCTCCCAAGGATCAGATTCACAATGATAATAAACAGGAACCATGGGAGAACTCTGCTCTTCGTCATCTTCGCTAGGATATTCATCAACAATCGTTTGTTCTTGGTCAATATCCGACATCACTTCTTCATCATAAGTAGGGATGCAAGGAACATCTATTTCCAAGACCAGAATATCCTTTGCATTTCCTTTATAAGAGCAACAAACAAACTCTGCATTCGATTCTAAAAAACTAGGAAGAAACATAGAGGAATCTTCCCTAGCTTTTGCTGCCAGCTTTTCATCTATCTTACCTTCATAGTCAGGAGAAAAATCTTCTGTATAATACACTTGCTCTTCGACATTGGGATATTCAGAAGAGACATGTTGATCTTCATGAACGCTTCAAACAACATACACATTTGATATGATGTCAGACGTTTCTATGTTATTTCTATCATAATGAATACCATTCAACACATCATGCTCTTCATGGAAAATGCTTTCTTCCACAATAACAACTTCATCATAAATATGGTTTGTGACAAGCAGAATCTTTATAAAGAAAACAAAACTCATCACAACAGTTTTCATAAAGATACTCAACTGGAAAATAATCTTTACAAAATGAATTGAAAGTTGCATGAAAACCTGTCAAAGAGCTGATGCTTGCAATGGGAAGAGATCGACACCAATCATGAGCAATCCCCTGTAATGAATACTTGAAAAGCTTAATCTGAACATCTTCATGAACGATATGAAGTCGATGAATAAAAACATGAAAGTTCAGAAAATGTTCAGTTGGTACTTCCCACTCTTTTCCTTGAAATTTAGGAAGGATACTTTCCCATTCATCTCTACCAGGTTGTGGGTTAGGGAAACCAACTATTTTTGAAAAATCGCAGACAACAAACCTCTGAGCTAAAATCCTTTCCATTTCAAAACAGTGGAGTCGTGACTGGATCCTTTAATCATGAAGTCGCTAGGTGAAAGATATGCAGAACGAGTGTGTCTGGTCTTTGTCCACCATCAGAGACCAGATCTTATCGTTGTGTTCTCCCAGGGGCTATAGCTGTAGCCAGAGACAACCACACTGAAACCATGGAGTCGCCAGGTGCAAATGCAATCTTCAATAGTTCTGATATCTGATGCACCTTCAGAATCAAAAGCTTGTTGTCGTTCTACCCAGGGAAAAGTCTTCAATTCATTCCCCGACAATGGTTCTAGAAATGTTAGCACCAGAAGTCACATCTAGATTGCGGCACAGGTAAGCCCAGTTTCCATCGTGTTATATGTCACAGTTAATTGATTTAAAGAGGTCAAATGGGCCAGACTCACGAGAATATTGTTTTAACTCAGAAAACTGGGGCAGTATGCACAAGCAAATGAGGTCTTGATCAACTTAAGCCAGTAAGTTGTATTAAGGATGAGTAGGAGGAAGAAATTGAGGAGAAGATGTAAAGGTCTGCTCTGGACATCAGGTCTTCCAGCAGCCTAAGGAGGAAAAACTCTAAAAACAAGATCCTCTTGAATTCAAAGTTTCAGGAAACTCAAAACGCTATAACTGCATTGCAATCAAACACCCATTACAACACAGTCACCACAATCCATGTGAATCCTTCAATCATGAACATTTTGTATCAGACGCAAATAAGATGGAAACAGAAGCCGACTTTCATTAAACAAGAAGTCTCAAATCAAGTTACATAACTAGAGAACTAGAGCTTCATTAAAACATTACAATACGAGAGCTTAGCTCAACCATTGACCTCTAATAAAACTCGAAACTACATACATATACTCAAGAATTCACCCTGCAAAGGTGTGCTCGAACCACTGCATTAACATTTTCAATCGACGCCTGCTCTATCATATTTTGCAGGCCTCCTCATGTCAGATGCGAGCCAGGTGCCATTATGTGCTTTACAGGAAAAACTATCCATAATTGACAATCTACCTTTTCGGCCGCTCTCTGCATGTTTTCCTTTTATGGGGTGAGACGAGGTCTCAACTCTCGCCTCACTTTCATGAACTGTCTGCATCAGGATCAGTACGGGGCCAAGTCGACTTGGCACCTGGAAAACATGGCGGCCTCTTTCTGCGGCCAACACCGGCGTTTCATCCCCTGGCGTACCTCACCTGAACTCTACACCTTTATTCGCATGCGACCTTGGGTCATGACCCAACGCTTATCTCCATAGGCGCTTCGGGATTTGGCCCTTCGGGAATCCTCATATCACTTGACGACAGAATCCCCAACTCCCGATATGAAAAAATCGCCCTAATCAGATCAACGGTCAGGCTTTGTTTCCATTCGACGATAAAGTCTCCTCACGATGGGCACCAACCTTACCACATGATCTTCAGCTGTGACCTTGGGCCCACTCTCGGGTGCTTTGCGATTTCAGGCTTTGGGTGAACTGAAGTGAGCCACTCCCGACTCTCCTGATCCCTAAACTCCCGAACTGGAGCTTAGCGAGTGCTAGCTCCCCTCTGATATGTGCGCTCCTTAGCACAACGCGCCTTGACTTTGGATGACACACATTTGTGGGTTTTTAAGGCCCCTTCTTTCGCATTTTGTCACCCAAGGGAAAAATCCAAAGGAAAAACACCCCCCTGCAAGAATATGTGATAACATTAGGCTCCATGGGGGATAGATTCCTCCTTGCAAGGCTCTAAGAACTCCCTTTGCAGCTCCATTCACCTTATGCATTGGGCTATGGAGTCAAGTTCAAAACACCCTGACGAGGAATACATGTCGATAACTAAAAACGAAAATAAACACACATGCTCCAAGGAGATTATTTATGTACAGTCCTAAACTATTTTAATTTTTGCATAGTGCTAGGTGAAAGCAAACTTCCACCATAGCCATTCAAGCAACTTTCTAGCTACAAGATTTCTTATTCTGTCAATGATTGATAACAAATAATGCAACCGCGACAACAGAATAGTTACATTCTTCAACTTTCCTCCTAATGTTGAGGTTAGGATAAAGCTGGGCGGCTTCAAAACATGAAGGAAACACAACTCCATGTATTCCTCCATAGGCTCATAGGACAAGCGACAAACTCCAGAAAATTTGCAACAGGTAGCCTGATTTGTCTTGAAGTTGTTCATACCAGGCTGAATGTCTCTAGGAAGTGCAGGTGGGTGAAAGGCCAGTGCAGGCTGACTGATTTCAGATGATGGCAACTCGCTAGTAAGCTCTAGATAGGAGATAGATTGCCCCTTTTGTTGTTCCTTTTCTTCTTCATGGCTCTCCCAAGGCTCAGATTCATAATCGTCATAAACGGGAATCATGGGAAAGCTCTGCTCTTCAATCTGTTGCTCGGTGTCTTATGCAAGTCCAGGATGGTTGATTTCCTCATAATATTTTTCTTTAGTGAATAAAGGATAAGACTCTAATGTATGCTCTTGGAAATCCTGCATATCCAGCTCTGAGTCTTATTCATTGCTGTCATACACTGGTTGGCTGGTAGCAGTCGATATCTGCTCATTTATAGGTTTGTGAACATGATATAAACTGCGCATTTGGCTCCTCCTTTTCTCCTTCATGGCTCTCACAAGGATCAGATTCATAATCATAATAAACGGGAACCATGGGAGAGCTCTGCTCTTCATCATCTTCACTGGGATATTCATCAACAATCGTTTGTTCTTAGTCAGTATCTGACATCACTTCTTCATCATAAGCAGGGCTGCCAAGAACATCTATTTCCAGGACCGGAATATCCTCTGCATTTCCTTTATAAGAGTAGCAAACAAAATCTACCTTCAATTCTGAAAAACTAGGAAGAAACATAGAGGAATCTTCCCTAGCCTTTGCTGCTAGCTTTTCATCTATCTCAGCTTCATAGTTAGGAGAAAAATCTTCTGCAGAATACACTTGCTTTTTGACATTGGGATATTCAGAAGAGACATGTTGATCTTCATGAATGCTTAAAACAACAGACACTTCTGATATGATGTCAGACGTTTCTATGTTATTTCTATCACAATGAATATCATTCAACACCTCATGCTCTTCATGGCAAATGCTTTCTTCCACAATAAAAACTACATCATAAATATGGTATTTGTGACAAACAGAATCTTTATAAAGCATAGAAAACTCATCACAACAGTTTTCATAAAGATACTCAGCTGGAAAATAATCTTTATAAAATGAATTGAAAGCTACATGAAAACGTGTCAAAGAGTTGATGCTTGCAATGGGAAGAGATCGATAGCAATCATGAGAAATTCCCTGTAATGAATACTTGAAAATCTTAATTTGAACATCTTCATGAACGATATGAAGGCGATGAATAAAAACATGAAAGTTTAGCAAATGTTCAGCTCGTACTTCCCACTCTTTTCCTTGAAATTTAGGAAGGCTACTTTCCCATTCATCTCTACCAAGTGGTCGGTGAGGGAAACCAACTATTTTTGAAAAATCGTAAAAAACAAACCTTTGAGCTAAAATCCTTTCCATTTCAAAATAGTGGAGTCGCCACTGGATCCTTTAATCATGGAGTCGCTAGGTGAAAGATATGCAGAACGAGTGTGTCTGGTCTTTGTTCACCATCAAAGACCAGATCTGATCGTTGTGTTCTCCGAGGGGCTATAACTGTAGCCAGAGGAAGCCACACTGAAACTGTGGAGTCGAGACAGTGGAGTTGCCAGGTGCAAATGCAATCTTCAATGATTCTGATATCTGATGCACCTTTAGAATCAAAAGCTCGTTGTCGTTCTACCCAAGGAAAAGTCTTCAATTCATTCCTCAGCAATGGTGCTAGAAATGTTAACACCAGAAGTCATCTCTGGACTGCGGCATTGGTAAGCCCAGTTCCCATCAGGTTATATGTCACGGTTAATTGATTTAAAGAGGTCAAATGGGTCAGACTCATGAGAATATCGTTTTAACTTAGAAAACTCGGGCAATATGCACAAGCAAATGAGGTCTTTTTAAACTTAAGCTAGTAAGTTGTAGTAAGGATGAGTAGGATGAAGAAATTGAGGAGAAGACATAAAGGTTTTCTCTGGACATCAGGTCTTCCAGCAGCCTAAGGAGGAAAAACTTTGAAAACAAGATCCTCTTGAATTCGAAGTTTCAGGAAACTGAAAACGCTATAACTACATTGCAATCAAACACCAATTACAACACAGTCACCACAATCCATGCGAATCCTTCAATCATGAACATTCAGTATCAAATGCAAATAATATGGAAATAGAAGCTAACTTTCATTAAACAAGAAGTCTCAAATCAAGTTACATAACCAGAGAACCGGAGCTTCATTAAAACATTACAATACTGGAGCTTAGCTCAACCATCGACCTCTAATAAAACTCAAAACTACATACATATACTCAAAAAATTTCCCCTTAGAGGCGTTCTCGAACCACTACATTAACGTTTTCAGTCGGCGCCTGCTCTGTCAGATTGTGTAGGCCTCCTCATATCAGATGTGAGCCGGGGGCCGTTATGTGCTTGACAGGAAAAATTGTCCATAATTGACAGTCTGCCTTTTTAGACGCTCTTTACATATTTTCCATTTATGGGGTGAGACGACATCTCAACTGCCGCCTCACTTTCATGAACTGTCTGCATGAGTATCAGGACGGGGCCGAGTCAACTTGGCACCTCGAAAACGTGGTGACCTCTTTCTGCGGCCAACACCAGCGTTTCGGCCCATCACATAGCTCACGTGAACTCTGCACCTTTACCTCCATGCAACCCTTGGTCATGACCCAGTGCTTATCTCCACAGGCACTCTGGGATTTCGCCTATCAGAATCCTCATATCACTTAACAACATAATCCCCGACTCTCGATATGACGAAATCGCCCTACTCGGATCAACTATCAGGCTTTCTTTCCATCCGACGATTGAGGCTCCTCGCAATGGGCACCAACCTTTCCACATGACCTACGGCTGCGACCTTGGGCCCACTTTTGGGTGCTTTGCGACTTCAAGCTTCGGGTGCACTGAAGTGAGGCACTCTCGACTCTCCTGATCCCCGAACTCCCAAACTAGAGCTTAACGAGCGCTAGCTCCCCTCCAGTATGTGCGCACCTTAGCACAACGCACCCCAACTTTGGATGCCACACATTTGTGGGTTTTTAAGCCCCCTTCTTTCGCATTTTGTCACCCAAGGGAAAATCCAAAGGAAAAACATCCCCCCGCAAGAATATGTGATAACAGATACTATCATAGCTTTAGTAACAAAACAAGATCCTGTGATGAACGAAGAAGCCTTAATTGACCGAGATTCAGACATCTTTATATTGAAATCACCATTTCTCCCATCTCCGTGTCCAGAAGCAACCTATCTGATAATGTAAGAAGGTGTATATCATTCCTTGAATCAGTCTAGACTACCATAGTCTCTTATGTTGTCAAAATCGTTTTCCCTTTTCCTGAATTCATAGGTTGGTGTGTCGAACAGTGTTCACAGGAAGAAAGAGTCATCGTGAATAAACAAGGATCTGAGGTCATGTGTAGGGTAAAGAGTCTTTCAATTCAAGATTCTCTCAGTATAACAGAGTCTTTCTCCTCAATGTCTGAACCCTTTGAATGAAGAAAAGCTAATTAGGGTATACAGAGAATGTCCATTAGAGGTCTGAGATTTGTTTTTACAGACAATTGTCAAACCTAAACATTTTTTAGAGAGTCTGTCTTTGCTAATGGATGTGAGTATGATGGTTATTGAAGTCCAATGGCTCGTCTCCCCGTTGAGTCAAATTTTAGGTCGAGACAATGATAAACATGTGGTCAAAGTCATGCTCGGTTTCCTTTTAACATTTTTTAAGTCAGAGTCTGGACTGTCAGTCCGCATCAGTTTTGATCAATTCATAGTTGAAAATATCCATAAAAAACTGGTGAATTTTCGCTCTCTAAGGCATTTCAGATACTACACCTATCTGTTGAAGATTTTCCTAGAAACCAATAAGAGAGAATTTCCTTAAGCAACATTTGTATCAATTGAATGTAAAAGGATTACATTGCTCATCTTCATCAACAAAGTTGTTGGGACTCAGAAATGTCGTATTTTCATCCACCTTTCCCTTCACTATTCCTTAGATTTCATCGCCCCATTAAACCTTCATCATACCATTTTCATAAATACATTTGGGTTTCACATCATTATTTTCCACTTTATTCATTTTAGTATTAAAAGTGAATTTATGATTAAATA
>JZKD02S2174089.1:389376-402899 GCA_000966675.3 Picea glauca
TGTGATTGTTTATTTATTACTGCTCATTATTGGATAATAATTCTACATTGATATAACATTTGAAGAAAAAAGATTATAATTACGTTATTACTGATTCACCCCCCCTTTCAGTAATCCAACAGAAAGAACTTGCATTTGATTTAGGTTCATTGCATTTATAATCAAACGAACATAAATTAATTGCATTCAAATTTTTGGGTGGTACATGTTTGTACTTTGCATTTGGTAAAATGCATTGGGTTTATGCATTTGGGAATGAAAAATGACTCTTCTCCTTTTCATAAATAGATTTCATTGAACATAAAGCTTTACATCTCATTCTGTTGCACTCTTTTGGAGTCGAAGTCACGAATATCATCAATTTCACTTCCATACCCTCCAGTAAACAACAACCTAAATATCAAATCGCTAATTAAGATCTATCTAGAAATTTTTCTTTCTAGCACTCTGGAAACCTACATTAGGTTAAGTGTAGGGATTTTGAACATGTGTTGAGAATAAATTTCCAAAGTCGTAAACAAACATAGAATCTTGCATAGGGAGATAAAATCCATTTTTTCATATAAGCATAGTTGAGACCCCCCTTTCACATAGGGGTTAAACGCGAGGTCGTGTGTGGGAGAGCAACAAAGATTACCCCTCCGAGGCTCAACCAATAGTAGAGGAACAATCGTATATTGGGGGTTCTTCCTAAGAAGTGATTATTTTCATTGGGTCTCGATGCTTCGTGAATCTCAAATCCGTTTGAGGTCCTCTAGAGTTTATTGTTCCTCTTGTCTTCAGTCCTCTAGAAGATTTTCAGACTTGATATCCTACCGATACGTTTGATCCTGATTGTCGACTATACCCGCCCAAAGGTTGACTGCGAGTTAGTAACCTTAGTGGCCTTTATCTTAAGGGTTCATACACAAGGTGATGATGAAGGGGCGTCTTTGTTGTACCTGGGTCAGATGTTTGTCAAACTCACTCGAGCTCATTAGAGGGTAACCCACAGATAGACTGTGAGGGAACTTGCACCAAGGTGTAAGTCCGTTAATCAAGTCGCCAACGTAACTGATCCACCCGCTCTATCTCAATCCCTTTTTCATATTGATTGATTTCATCACCAACTTGCGTGTTCACCCTAAAAATGTTTGTTTGTTTGTTTGGTTTGCTTCCTAGATTTTTTTAGCATGTGTTGTTTGTTTTCAATAGATAAACCTTATGTTGAGTCAATGTCTATGGCGTCAGTTCCTGGAACAACCAATGAAGGGACCTATTTTCCCGGGATACCATTTGTTTCTCCTTTTGGGGGACATGTTGGTCCTCCTTATATCGCTACTTTGACTCTTCCCAGACTCACTGTTGGGTTATTGGTCTGGTTGTTTTTCACTTCTATGAATGTAAATGTTGTTAGTGCTTCGTCTGTAAGTACTCCACCCCACGACCATCAACCTCATGTCGATCCTCTTCCTTCTTCGACTGTAGAGTCTTTTTCTCGTTCTTCCTCTTCGCCTAGTGAAAGCTCTATAGCTAGTAACTAGGTGGGTAAGAAGAAGAAGAAAAGGAAGATTAAGAAGAATAGAAATAAGCTATAGGGCATACTTCCAACCACTGTAGGACATGTTGGAAGCTATCAAGCAGCTACTGCTCATCATACTGGGAGTGTTGATAGTGTTGAAAGGTCTATGAAGATGCATCACAAGCCCAAATTCCTTTGTAGGCTTTGCAAGGGTGATCACCTTCTTAAGGATTTCCCTAGTATTCCCAAGGTTGTAGAAGTGTGGTCTCATGGTTCTCAACCCATGTCGTCAGTTGTTGTAGGTCATGATGGTGACAAACCATCAACTAGTGACAATCAAGTTGGAAGTAAGAAGGGTAAAGTCAAATTTCCTTGCTTGTTATGTAAGGAGATGCACCGCAATTACCTCTGCCCTTGTATGGATGAGGCTTCACATTTGTTGAAAAAGATTGTTGATGTCCAACAACAAATTCCATATCCCAACCCGCCATTGATTGATGAACTGGTCAATCTGGTTCCATCATCGGTCAATTTGGTTGATTAGCTGGTCAATCTGGTTCCATCATCAGTTGAGTCGGTTAATCAAGAGATCGATTCAATTTCACCTTCGATCGATCCCACTCTCCCCTTGGAGAGTGAAGTTAAAGTGGTCGATCCAATACCACCCTTGGTTGATCCCACTCCTCCTTTATA
This sequence comes from Picea glauca, assembly GCA_000966675.3. Taxonomy (NCBI): domain Eukaryota; kingdom Viridiplantae; phylum Streptophyta; class Pinopsida; order Pinales; family Pinaceae; genus Picea; species Picea glauca. The sequence goes on from JZKD02S2174089.1 coordinate 391,571, forward strand.
GAGTTAGGATGTCACTCAGGTCTTTCTTGTTACTACCGATTCTTTTGGACTATGGGGCACTATACTCTTTCCAATGGAATCCCTCCGAGTAATGAGGTCATTATTTTCGATCGGGGTGCATTGTCGGACTCTCGTCTCCCTTCCTATATACCTTTCCAAATCACTATTCAGGTTTGTGGTAGGGACGTTTCTTAGACTATTATCAATGAAGGTGCATCAGTTAATATATTATCCTCCATTGCTTGGCAAGCGTTGGGTTCTCCTCAGCTTACACTGGTTACTCTCGTCTCCCTTCCTATATACCTTTCCAAATCACTATTCAGGTTTGTGGTAGGGACGTTTCTTAGACTACTATCAATGAAGGTGCATCGGTTAATATATTATCCTCCATTGCTTGGCAAGCGTTGGGTTCTCCTCAGCTTGCATTGGTGACTCAGAATATGTTGGCTTTTAACATAAGGGCTAGTCAACCTTTAGGGATCCTTCCTCAGTTTCTTGTTACTTTAGGAGGGAAAATTGCCTATATTGATATGATGGGAGTCTAGGACCCCTTGAATTTTAACCTGTTCCTTGAGAGAGACTATGTTTATAATATGAAGGCTCTCGTGAGCTCAGTCTTTCGAATGACGTGTTTCCCTCACAATGGAAACATAGTGACCATAGAAAAACTTTCATTCATTGGCCCTCATATGACGACCAACCATCCAACTTCCCTAAACGATCCTTACATGCCAACGAAATCCATCCCGCCACAGGTCAATTATGTGGAAACTTGTCCCATGAGTTCAACTCCAAATAAGAAGGAATCTCCCCTTCTTCTGATTTAGATCCTATAGTTGACACGATGATCTCTTCTATAGGGATATTAAATCCCGATCTCCATACCCTCATCGCGACCCTCGACATGTATTCCTTCCAAAGTGTAGTTCTGCCATCTAGCGAAGATCTCTTTGAAGCCATGATTGAGGTTTGTCCCTTAACATGTATTCCTTCCAGAGCATTGTACTCTTGGAAGCCGTGATCAAGTAGAGGTTATGAGCATAGTTTATTTTTTGATTTCAAGCTCGTTAAAAAATGAAACCATGTTTGAGCAAAGTTACCATTTCTGTGTCAAGCTCGTTAAAAAATGAAACCAAGTTTGAGTAGAGTTCCCTTTTCTGTGTCAAGCTCATTAAAAAATGAAACCAGGTTTGAGCAGAGTTCCTGTTTATGTGTCAAGCTCGTTAAAAAATGAAACAAAGGTCTTCGAATCAAACCCATAGGTCATGAGCAAAGTTCTTTTCTTGTTGCAAGCTCGTTAAAAAATGAAACAACCACCTCTCCCATTTAGTCGAGTATTTTTCTAGATCTCGTAACTATTGAGTCTAGTCTTTTGCCAGATCTCATAAATGTTGAGTCAGGTCTTTCACTAGATCTTGTAACTTAACCTTCATTTCATTTGCCTATGTCGATTGATTCTCTTTCTTCCTCTGGTGAACATTTTCTTATTAGTAACCAAAATTCTATTGGGTATAAAAATTGGTGTTAGGAGAAGAATAGGTGGATGAAACAAAGCTTGGTGGGGGCAGATCTCTAGCCTCTAGACATCATGCTAGAGCAAAGCCACTAGCTTCCATCACGCAACTGGTGACAAAATACCAATTCTCCATGGGTCCTGTTCGAAACCTTTGGATATTACGTTAGGAAGTTTCGAGCTCATTCTTTGTTCTTTGTTGTGCTCATAAATACATGAGAATAGGTTACTAAGTATACCTTTCTCTCTTTTTTGGACTTGTAAAAGATATACAAAAAAGGAAGGAACTCTTTGGAGTCTCCTTTAAGCTCTTTTCAGACTCCCTAAACATGAAAAGATTGTTGAATGAGCTTGCTTCCTTTCACACTCGTTAAAAGGTTTGAAAGGGCGTCTTTCAAGCGATAATTTATATCTTTTTTGGCCTCGTGAGACTAATTACGAAAAATGACTACTCTAATCAAGCATGATTAGAAGAGCTCTCCCCTATATTATTTTACACTTTTTTCGAGCTTGGGAGACTAAATTTACGAAAAATTCATCCATGGAGTAGTCTTTAAGTTCTTTTCAGACTCTCTAAACGTGAAAAACCACTGAGTTTACCTTGTTTGGGCTCGTAAAATTATGCATCGAAGGACCTATGTGAGTCCAATATCCAGAACCCATACAAGACCAAACCCTTACTTCTTCAGGTTCATTAAACATGTGAAGAGAAACTTAGTGAAGGTGAGTTATGCCAAGCATCTGTTATCCTCTTCAAGCTCGTTAAAAAAGAAAGAGGTACTCATCTATCTGGATGGGGAAAAAATTGAAGGAAATGGGTCAAGTTTTTTGGAATCCTTTATGGCAGTTATTGTCGCCCTTGGGCATGGCACCTGTTTGCATCTCATCTTACAGTTGGGTAATCTGTTTGTCTTTGAGACATACCAATTCCATGTGTCGTCATACTTTTTTGTTCTAGTCAAAGAGTTTTCTTATTGTTGTCACATTATGTTCTTGGTACTCGTTGAGTCAATCCTGCCAAGTCAGTTGTCGTGCCTCATCATGTTCAAGGGAAGTTTCACTTCAAACCATCCATATTACATCACTTTCATGTGTCAGTTTCGTGTCGATGATGGGGGATACATCAAGGCCCTCCTTCGACTAGTCTTTTCCTTTCGACTTCACCACATTATCTGAGAATTAGACTTAGAAACCAGTTAGTACCTTGGGACCTGCATGCCTCAATGGGAGGCCTCCTCGCTTCCAACAGTAGGTTTACATCATTGACCTCTGATCGGATGATTCCACGAATGTTTGACCTTGGATCATTTATTCACATTTGCTGGAATGTGCTAGGGTACCTTGAGACTCATTGTCATCATTGGTGATTTCCCTCACACTTGTTAATGGTTTACCTCAATGAACGATAATCAAGTGGTTTCTACCATGTTCGACATCAAATCATCTACTCACATGGCTAGATTCCTACCGTGTCGGGATTGGGACGAAGACCCTGGGTTGGGTGCTCACTTTGTTATGTGCTTTGCCCAGGTTGGGATGGAGATCATTTGAGCATGTAAAATATTTCAGTATAATCACCATGCTGGCAATCTTACTAATATAATACTGCCACATAGATCCACATTGTATTGATTTATGGCTGTGTTTTATCATCTCGTAGCTCCACTATGTATTTTTCGTGGCTGTGATAAGTTCATGTCATGGAGGTATGGATTCACATTGTATCATCGGTGGCCATATCCTTAATCAGTATTTTCATGGATCCGTAGTGTATTGGTCGACGACTGTGGTTTGAGTCATCTCATATTCCGAGCATATGTAAGCATGCCTCGGAAATGGAACGTATTTGTATACTAACTGATGATTGTTTACAACTTCTGTAAGGTTCTCCTACTTCAACACCCTTGCATTGAAGAATTTATAAAGTGTTTCAACCATCAGTTTCTCTTCTAAACTCACACTTTAGGGGGCATCTGTTACACATCAAAATGTCACACTTGAGTTTCGCACCCTAAGTGTCGCAAAGTGACGTATGCACCTTGTTAAGTGTCACATGCACTATCACAAGTGTCATATGCACTTTACGAAGTGTCACATTCACTTTTTTTAGTGTCGCAACCCATTGACACCATGAAATACATTTTCCATGGCCCTTGAGTCATGTTAGAGGAAGAAACCCATCATTTCAAGGTTAAAACACACCTTTTTCTTGGAAAAATCGACCATTTTTTGGGCATTTATGAAGGGTAGCGCCCCCCTGGCGATGCTGGGAGAGTGACACTCCATGGAATGGTGCCCCCCCTGCCATGTTAGAGGAGCTCCACTCTATATTACGGTGCCCCGTGCCCAAATCTAGGGGAGCGTCAGTCTTGTTAAAGGGAAAAGGGGGATCCTCCACCTTATTCTATGGGCCAACTCTCTTGGGATGAGGTTGGTTATGTTCAACCCCTATGCTATGGATTCACCTTAACCTCTGATCCAAACCTTAAGGAGCCATATCCTCAACCATATCCTTCATTTTCTCATGGTGGTTGTGCCTCTCATGCCTATATATTGAAGGCATTTTCAATGTGAATGACATTTATAGGTATCAAACCTTTGATTTTGGAGGAAACATCAATATTTTGATGTCAAGATTCATGCAAGGGATGGACGAGGAGAGCTTGGAGAAGTGCTACAACATCATACATAGTTTGTAAGTGCATCTTTCCGGCTTTCCAATTAATATATACTTGGCCTATTTCCTTCAAGTTTATGTCTTGTTACATTTGCTTGTCTACTGTTGCACTAATCTTCATAGATAAACTTGTCTTATATAATCTTGTAGAGTAGGAGATAGTTGTTTTCCTTTGTTGTCCATTGCAGATCTCAATTTGTGTTAGGGAGCTTAGAGAACAAGACTGAGGATTGGAAGCAGCGAGGACAAACATCGAAACATGTTCATCATATCCTTTCTCTCCTTATCATTTTGATTGGTTAAGATAAGTTTAAAGGGATGTTAGTGTCCACTTGTATTGTTTCTGTCTTGGTATATAGGTCCAGTAATCCAAGGGAAGTTTAAACTGTCCGCAGGCGAAACATTTCATAACAAGAAGCATTGGTCGAGAGTCCGTCATGGGAACTAGAGCAACTAAGTAGTTTGTCAGTCATTGGAACTAGAGCAACTAAGTAGTTTGTCAGTCATGGCCACACACATGATGGAATCAATGTTCAGGGCTAATGAAAAGTGCTCTCTGTAGATGTGACCAAAGTCAAGATGGGAAGGTAACAACATGGCAATTGGGAGTAGTGAGAGCTCTAGTGGCTGCCTAGAAGACTAGGTCGAGGAGAGATGGGTTCAATAGTTGATTCCGATTTTGATTTGGTGCCCATGCCAATAGAAGGAAAACAAAGCATCACTATCCTAGCCGTGCTAGTCATAAACCCTAGCCACCGCCAAGGAAGAGAGACACAATTTGACCAATTGTGGCACTGCCACTACTAGAATAAGCCACAGTTGAAGGAGTCGAGAGTAGGGTTTGTAGAGCTGAAGGAGTTACAATTGTTAGGTTTTGCAGACCCACCACGCATAGGAAAAGAGTTGCTTATTTCAAAATGTGTTGAGGAGAATAATAACTAGCTGGAAGAAAGTAGGAAGGAAGTAGTTCCTTAGTAGAATGAAACTCTATGTGATGCTAGATCAAAATATCTAAATGAGGAGGCAAAGCCGAAGCGATGGTGAGAAGAATTGGTACTGATCCTAGTTTTTCTATTGGCTTATGTTTTAGGTACATGACGAGGCCAATCTTGATGTTGTTATAAAGCATTCAAATGTTTGTTGTACTTGAATTGAAATATATGTGTTTTTTGAAAAGAAGAGGTGCACGATCGGTTGTACCCGACACCCCAAAGTTTTTGGTCCAAGTTGTAAATCCTAGCCTTAGGCAAGTTGTATTCCCCAGGTTTGTTGGAAGCCTTGTTATTCAAGCATACATGCAGAATGGTAGCACATGGAGTCATCCCTCCCATGCATAGAGAGGATGTATGATCAAGTTGTGGAACAAACCACTTAGATAGGTACACGGGTGGCATGAGTACTTGTATGCTAACTTGATGTTTGAATCAAAGAAGTTAAATCTTCGATTAAGGGGGAATGTGTGAAGTAATCTCAGAATGCGAGATGGTTCAGACCAAGTTATGATTAAGGGGGAATCTAACATGTTGATGAACCATGTAGGTGAAAAGGATTCCTAGAGAACTCGCGAGTACAGAGTATGCTACCCATGTATCTCGGTAGATGGATTTCTTTTATATGGGCATCAATAATTAGTCAGAAATCACTTTGCAGTGTAGGGTTCGTCATCAACTAGAAATCATTTAAGAATCGTAATGGAATAAGACACCTGGATAATTACCCCAAGTTAAGTTCAAGGGGGAGATTGTTGGGTTAAACTTGACTCGGTGAAAGAGTCAAATGAGTAGGTCAATAGTGGTGGTTTTCGGGCCCATGGTATTATGCTCGTGGATTTGATGCGATGAAGCCTATTTAAAGTTTTGAGGTCTCCATTCTAAAATGCCTTGATTGGTCGATTGTGACTTGACTTGGTCAGATTGACCAAGACTAATAGATCTATTAGGTGTTGGTTTTCCCAATTTAGAGTTTTCAAGACAAATCACAATGTTTTGTATGCTTTTCTTGTGCCTATTTTATATTATTAATCTCTCTCACTATTCTAACATAAAAATTGTTAGAACCTAAAAGATCAAAGAAAATAGAAAAAGAACTAAAATAAATAAACATGCGTTTTACATGAATGCAAATAAAATTTACTATATATAGCCCCGAGAGACTCATACTCCATTACTTCTCTTCCCCTCTTACAAAGACCTCATAACACTCTTGTATTCTCAAACGACCAACTTCAAAGGTCATTGACTAAGTTACATGATAGAGTCGTAAAATAAAAGTTTAGTGGGGAATTAAATGCAAGGCCATCAATGAGAGCAATGTGGTGCCATACATTATGATATATACATGAGTGTGTATGTCGTTGGATGTAAATGACAATGCATTATATAACATAGTGTAAGAGAACTTATTCCTTCTCACATTTTAAATATTTTTATTTCTTTTAATATTAGTTCTTACAAGGACCACCCAAATTAATTTTTTAGTCTACCCAAATTATTGAAAAGTACCACTTAAATTTCCTAAATATGTAGTCTAATTATATAAGTAAACTAACGCACACAACCTCAAAAACATTTGCTAGCCTCTCGAAACTTTATTATCACGAGATTGTAAGGATTACCCTCCATCGCTTCATTTACTCCATCGGGCTCTTCATACTTTCTTTATACCAAACTCCACGTTATCCACAACGAATATCTATATAGACATAAGCAGATAAGCAGGAGCAGGTTGACAAAATGGCTACGGCGAGCTTCATCGTGCCATCCCTCGCCTGGTAAGCGTAGATTCCACTTCGACAATGTATATGTATTATTGCATTTTAACATTGAGGGTGTTCATAATTTATATATATATTTGGTGGCTTCTAGTGCAGTGCTCTGAGAAGCACTTTGTTGGGGGAAGACAATGGTCTAAAGGCCGCCAGGGATAGACCTGCCATTGCCATTGTGAAATTGCCATCCGTGAGGCCAACCATTGAATGCAAAGAGTCCAGGATTGGTAAAAAGCCTGTGGTGGTACCAGCGAATGTGAATATCACATTGGAAGGGCAGCATATTAGAGTAAATGGCCTTCTTGGGGAGCTCTCTCAGACATACCCAAATGAGATTAAGGTGGAGAGGGACCCTTCTGGCTTTATCAAAATTTCGAAGGCTGTTGAGACCAGGAGAGCCAATCAGATGCATGGACTCTTTCGGTATCAATCCCTTCCTTTATCCTATTTTTGCCCTTTTTGTTTTCCATTTCTTTTAGCTCACCCATTCTGTGTGAAAGTGCAACCCAAAGACAAATGAGTTCGCAAATGCAGCCATAAATCTGTAATCTGTACCGTAATGGAAGTTGAAAAAAATTAATCTGTACTTTCTGCGGCTCACATCCACTTGGTAGTTTTCTGAATCTTGGACAATTGTTGCAGATTTAGATTGCATTCTGTTGATGTATCTATATCAAAGAAAACAGGTCATCATGGCACACTGTTTAAAGTTTGAAAGGTATTTTGACCAACATTATATATGGACTTCAGGGAGTGTTCACGCAGTATTGACCTTTCCCCAGGCAGTGTAGGACTAAGTCTTCACAGCTGAAGTTGTATGTCAACATCTTAGGCAGGGCTTAATGAGAGTCCTCCAAAATGCGATAACATTTTAGCTAAGTTGTGCACTGAGGATTTTAACCCTTTCAGGTTCAATTCAGTGTTTAGCGTAGCTGGTAGAGTGCATAATTTGACAGCAACTTGACTCTTAACGTACTATGAAAGTAGGGTGTTTTTGGTGTGGAGGGTTGAACACCAATTTAATTCAGCTGTTAAACTTTGTTTTAGGTTAAAATGCATTATATGTATTATACAATCGTGGTCGGTTCTATCTTCTACGTACTTGGATAGAAAGAGGATATAAGCAACGGCTTCTAATTTTGGCATGTTTAGCCGTTACATTCCAATAAATTTCTGACAAAAATTATCTTCTCTTTTACTGTGCATTGTTGCTTTGCTGCTAATTCCTCAGGTCTTGTTCTTTCACTATCTCCATGTTTGACTTAATACAAATAAATTGGCATAACCCTTGTTGAGGTTTTCGTTCACTTTGAATATAACTATCTTACTAGGATTCTGCAGTGGCCTCTACATTATCTCCACGGAGCCTTAATACCATGACAAAGTTGACCTGTGGCAGAGCCTGCTAAATCCGCCTTTGCATCAAAGGGCGTGCAACAGAGCTTGCAGACTTGCTCTTTCACCTGCCAACCAAGGAGTTTGCAACCCCTTTGCAGAGTTTATGAATCTGCTATGGGAGTTGCAATTTGTAGTGCGGCCCGCTTGCTTGCCGAGGGGTTAGCCAATTACATGATTGTTGCAAGAAAAACGGGTTTGCCAAGAGGCTTGCTTTTCAGCAAGGAGACCTACTGACATGCTACTGAATCCATCAGTCCACTGTGGGGCTATTGTTTCCATAACATGTCTTACTTCATCTTTATCTAGGTTGGTTCCAACTTGCTGAAATTTGTATTACCACTTTCCTCCGTTTCCATTCTTGACTTAGGATAACTCCTCTTTTGGTCCCAACACATTATCCCCCCGGATTTATATTCCCCATTCATGTATACGGCCCCCCTTTATAATGTCCCTACACAGGCCCCTATCCACACACCCCACCCCCCTCTCCCCCTGTGGCTCTTCATCTTTTCTCCTATGGCGACATCAATCAAGCAGTGAGGGTCATGAACACTAGCAGGGCAGGTGATGAGGAAGGCTTCCAAGCAGAGTTCCTCAAGCATGGTATTCACTTCCTCGACTCTCACATTGCATGATTTGTTTAATCATGCTGTCTTTTCTAGTTCTCCCTTGGCTTGGTTCCATCATATCATCTATCTGATCTTTCTCAGATTTCTTACCTGTTGCTCAGACAGTATTCTCCTCAGCATGGTGCAGCAGTGATGCAGATCTGTACAGCAGAAAATCATATTGGGTTCAATGCAATGGTCCTGGCAGAGAGATGGCGTAGCACTAGTGTGCAGTGTGGAGGAGGCGCAGTTATATAGGAGAGTGGAGGGCGCATGCATGCCAATCTTAATATATTTCCAGTTTTACCACTGCAGTTCCATATCCAGTTTCAGATTTAGCAATTCCAGTTCTAGATGGAGTTAGTCTATCATTGAAGTTTTTCTTTTGTGAAGTCTTAGCATACATTTATTATTATTAGAGAAGGGCACAGGTCCCTAGGCCAGCTAGGTTGCTAGCATGGAAATTGTCTATTATGGATGAGGGTGCAGATCTCTAGGAGGCACCGACAGGTTTGCTTGGTGCAGTTTATCTCCAGTGTGAGGCGCACTTCTCTTGGCACTCAATGCATGTCAATCTTAATATATTTCCAGTTTTACCACTGCAGTTCCATATCCAGTTTCAGATTTAGCAATTCCAGTTCTAGATGGAGTTAGTCTATCATTGAATTTTTTCTTTTGTGAAGTCTTAGCATGCATTTATTATTATTAGAGAAGGGCACAGGTCCCTAGGCCAGCTAGGTTGCTAGCATGGAAATTGTCTATTATGGATGAGGGTGCAGATCTCTAGGAGGAACCGACAGGTTTGCTTGGTGCAGTTTATCTCCAGTGTGAGGCGCACTTCTCTTGGCACTCATATCCATGTAGTGAGGGGGCACTAGGTGTTTAGATTAGGGTTAGGGTTGGACACAGTCAAACCAAGTGCTTCTTGCATATGTCTAGAGACCTTGTATCTTCTCTCTTCTTCCTAGTCTATAAAGGAGATGTAGGGTGCACTGTTACCGCTCAAACTCTCGATAGATGGGAAAGTCCTAACCATAAACTGGAGAGCTAGAGGCAACTACCAGGCAAGCCATCCACTGTCACCTCGGTGGCCTTGCTTCACACTTTAGATTAAGGAAAAAAAGGGAATCGTAGTCTAGGGGGTATCCCTAAGGTCAATCAAGTTAATTTGTTGTAAACGTGGGAGTGATCTTTAGCTTAGATTGATTATGAATGTGGTTAACCAAATAATCAATTTGCTTTAGATGTGAGAAATGTGGTAAAGAATGCAAATTACTTGTTTAATCAACTCCAAAGTAACATAAGTTTATTTACCAAGATCTGTGTGGATTAAGAGCAAACCATCAATGTGAAATTGTGTTAAGAATGCTGGAAATGATTAAGGAAATTATGGCAATGCTTATATGATGGCCGATTCACTTAGTACTTTCACAATTACTGCTCAATTGCGAATCTGTTATCTGTTATTTCAATTATTTCATTATTTTGACCATTTCTATCGTTTATTTCATTATTTTGACCATTTCTATCGTTTATCTGTTATCTCAACGACTACCTCTATTAATTTATCAATTTAATATTTTATTATTTTTACCTTTTCTATCCATTTGCTTTCCTCTCTCATGTAATGACTACTGGTCTTACCTCTCCTATATAAACTAGCCTCAGCACTCTTTTCCAATCATATCAGCTTCTTATGTCCCTGATGATGGGTGGAGTGTCCACTTGAAATGTTGGACGTTTCGAAACACCTCACACAGTTATATCCAGAAAAATCTCCTTCACTTTTGGTCTTTTACTTTGAGGCTCTTACACATGGGTCTTCATTTCTTTGCTTAGAACCTTGATGAATGACTTCTTGTTAGAATTTAGGGTAATTTTAAAATTTGCAGTCTCTTTTAAAATCAGTGCTAGAGTACCTTAGATCTTAATCACAAACAGAGATAACAGCATAAGGGAATAAAGATCTATGACAGACTAAATCAGTAGAAGAAGGAAACTTCAATTCATAAGCAATAAAATACAGATCATATCAGTGATCTAAAAGCCTCTAAGTATAACAGCAGAGATCCATAATCTAATGGATCTATATCAGTAGATCTACAATTGATCTCTATTTTATTTGAAGCAAACAGTGATGCAAACCCTTTCAATTTTAATCAGCAGACTGAACACAATTCAACAGGGATACAAAGCTTCTTCTCTATATGACTGAGGTTAAACAATAAACAAAGAAGATCACTTAGATTCTAGCAACTCAGATCTGAACCTTTTAGAAGAAGCAATTTAGAACATACCTGGTACCAACATTACCTGTGAAGATAGTACACCACCACAATAGAAATAGATCCTGAGTGTTATGCTCA
>JZKD02S2174089.1:402909-415099 GCA_000966675.3 Picea glauca
AATATTTTTCAGAGAGTTTGTCTTTGCCAATGAATGTGAATATAATGGTTATTGAACTCCAATGGGTATGTTCCCTTTTGAGTCAAGTTTTAGGTCTAGACAATGACAAACATGTAGTTGAAGTCATGCTCGGTTTCCTTTTGACCTTTTTAAAGTCAGATTCAGGTCTATTAGTCCATATCAGTTTTGATCAATTCATAGTTGATAATATCCATAAACAACTAGTGAATTGTTTCTCTCTAAGGCATTTCAGATACTAAACCTATCTGCTGAAGATTTTCCTGGAAACCAATAAGAGATAATTTCCCGAAGCAACATTTGTATCAACTGAATGTAAAAGGATTACATTGCTTATCTTCATAAACAAAGTGATGTCCAGAGTTTACAATTTGATTTTCAATACCAGCCTACCTAGAGTTTTGGATGACATGAGGAGCTATCTACAGACACATCCAGAAAACAGAGTGGGGGATTGGGTACTATTCATGTACTCAACAATAATTTGGGTTTATGGTTGTCACGAATCCCCTTATCTATTGCCTATTTTTCAGACCCCTATAATATTTGCCCTTCAATTCATCAGGCAAAGAATTATATCTGAGACATAGCATTTCCTAAATTTGCGCAAAGCCTCCAACCTCAAGTTCCCTTTTATCATTGGCCCTTTCATTGTCAAAGCCAGATCATGTTTATCTCAAATTCAAGCAAAGCTCAAAGAGTTTGGTTTTGCACAGCTACATGGAAGAAGATATGACCCACATCAAATCATATCCAAGAGAAGATTGATGAACAAATAAACCCCTTATGAGCATGAACAGGTTGAGGGTTTTGATAAGTTGGTAAATCTAGAAGTATGTGTTGATATGGAAGCAATCTTGAAACCAACTCAAACACAACAAGTGGAGGCAACCCTGCAACAAAGTCAAATACAACAAGATTCTCAGAAACTGATAGTCAAAGTTCCTAAGATGAGTGTTTACAGCAAAAGAAGCAGTTCAGAGGCCATGGGCACCAGTGATTAGCATACTGCTCCTAAGAAGATGAAGATTTCACAGTCTCCACAGATAGTGGATTTAGAGGAGGAAGAACACAGAGAACAAGTAAATATGGACATGGTGGAAAGTCATACCAGCACTGTAGAGGCTGAAAAGGAAAGCAAGCTCCAAAGTGAAGGCAACTCAAGAACCTTTAGCAGTAAGAAACACATCTTTGATAAAACATCTGGGGCAATTTATCAATCTAAAGAATATTTAGCAAAACATTATACTGAGAAGGGAAACATAGCTCTGGGTGAGATGAGGGATTTAGTCCCTGAAGTGGAAAATATTTCTCAGCATAAATCTTCTTTGTTCAAAGTAAGGGATATTGAGAAGAGGACCTTGAACATTGCAATTGCAGATGAATACAAAGTATAAGAGATCAAGATAAGGTATTACAACATCAGTGCTCCAGACTAAGTCAAATTTCATAAGAACACTAGTGATATGTTGTATTCTGATTACCTGAGTTTAAGCTTGAAAAATTCAAAGTTGTCATCTTATGCAATGAAATTGGAAGGGCAATTGAGGCAAGAGAAGGCATCTAGCAGAGCTTGGCAGACTCAGGTCAAGAGATTGGAATATGAAGGCCCCCAAGGGGGGAAATCCTCATTGGATGAAAAAGACAAATTAATTCAAAGCTTGAAGAAGAAATTGAAAATGTCTGCCCTAGAGCATCCACAAGCATCAGAATTGATTGCTCTAGAATAGGAAAATGAAACACTTCATCGAGAGGCATTGGACTACAAGGCTAGGGCATTGCAACTAGAACGAGAAAAGGTGAAGTGGTCACAGGAGCAGACAAAATTTCTGAACAGGGTTGTAGTTGTACCTCCCAATACAGAAGTTGGGCCAAACATTGAAGGGCTTGTCCATGCTATGTCATAAATTAGCCTAAAAGAAGGAGAAATCAAAGGGCTAAAGGGAAGCATAGAGAAATTGATGCAGGAGATGCAGGCAAAGGATGAAAGAATGGCTCAAATTCAAAATGAGAATGAAATCTTGCAAGAAAGAATAGATAAATTGAAGATGACGTTAAGAGGCAAAGGCTCGTTGCAGGGAGCCAAGCATATCATCTGGGACTCTATAGATGTTGAAGCTGCCAAGTTAAAAGTTTATTTGAATTTCATCAATGATAAAGACAACATAACCATCATAGCCAGAAGCACATGCACTGTTCTGAATGAGACTTTAGCAAAGAAACCATCAGAATGGGCCCAAAATGCCATAAATCTACTCAACTCCATTCCTACTGCAAAACTTCATACTATTGTAGTTAAAGACAGAACTACATTGTTAATCTGGGCCAGGAGGGTTATTGCTAAACATAACCTATTAAAATCAGTCCAAACAAAAGAAACACAGACGGAGCAAAGTGTGCAAGAGTTCAAGGATTTGTGTTAGGGACCTAAACCCCCAGGTAGGTAGAATAATATATTTCCATGTAATAAAGGTGAATATTAATCAGGCCTAACAATAAGGAAGAATAAGTCCAATGTAAGAAGACCTAATAGAAGCTTCCATTTCTAGAAGCATCTTCCTCAAGATTGTTCTTTTGATAGACATATTTAGTATAAATAGGAGTCGAGGGAATGAGAAGTTTTGTCTTGGATATTATTGTAATAGAGCTATGCTTTGCTGGAAGTTGCCCCTTGAAGAGGCAAGTGAACATTGCTCTCAGTAATCAAAGTGCTCTTTCTGGTGTTCTTCTGATATCATTTTGGTATTATTGTGGTGTTGTTCTTATTATATCATTTCTCATCTGCCATTTCTAGCTATTTATTTATGTTCTGCATACTTTTTATATATGGAATATTACAAGTGGTATCAGAGCACCTTCCTCGGCAGAAAAATTGTGGGTTAGTTTTTTTTTTCAGGGTAGAGACGTATTCATACGTCTTTAAGCTATAGAGATCTGTCGTTAGGCACATAAACCCGTGGTTGGGGATTCATACACGCAGGAAATACAAGTAGTACTTAAGTGCACATATGTTGGCCACCCTTATAACCCTTGTTGGTACCCCTTCGAGTGGTAGCCTATGAGATAACACCTGTATACAGATTGGCCTAGATCTCCTGAAGCCCTCCATAGATAAACTGATTGGCCGCCTGACTGTTATAGTGTCACCGAGAACAACACTAGGGAAGATACTCTCTAGTACCTAGGTAGTCGGGTAGTACAATTAAGGGCATGATCTAGCCTCCTTAGTTAGTGCCCTGAGATATTGGGTGGAGTACTACTGTTGGACTCCGCACGTATATCAGACAGTTATAGCATAGGGCAAACCCTTCTCTGTAGAACCCTTGAATACCCTAACCCTTGGGAAGGAAACAAAAATAGACCCAATAAGATCTATTGTCGTGCTACAGTATCTTTTGCATTCGGGCTATGAAATTACTACACTTTTCTTCCTATTAAGCATTTGGCCAAACTTCGCTATGTTGTCCTCTATTTAGATCCTGAACGCTGGCAATGGCACAAAATTTCATGTCAGGGGTATATTGCCTGGACCCAATTTGTTGTTGAACTCTATGCCCGCTTTGATACTGATACCCACTATCTAGGTCGTTTGAACAAGTTGAAACAATCAGGCACAGTGGAAGACTTCATCATTGCTTTTTATCATTTGGCCTTTCGAACAGAGGGTATGTCAAATGCGTTCTTCTATGAATGCTTTATCAGTTATCTCAAGGATGAAATCTTATCCCAGGTTCTCATGGCCCACCCTCCCACTTGGTTGGAAGCTACTCAATTTGCTAAAAATCCCCAACAAGTTGTTTTTTCCCAGAACAAAAGACCCCCTTTTGTTACTCGCCCCCGACCCGCTAATCCTAACCCCCCTGTTACTCCCCTCAAGGTCCATAAACTAACTAGGGTTGAAATGGATGAACGCCAACTGAAGGGTCTTTGTTATAATTGTGATGAAAAATATTTTTTGGGGCACAAGTGTAAGGAACAAAAACTATTTATGGCCATCTCAGAAGATGTTCCTGAAGAGGATGTGACTATTCCTCTTGTTGAAGAACCCTCCCTTCTCGATGCCCCCCAAGAGCCTGCTGACCCACTTGAAGTTGACCCACTTATTTCCTTGCATGCCCTCACTGGCTTCTCGACCCCCCAAACGTTCAATCTCACTGGCTACATTAAGAACAGGAAGGTCATCATCCTTGTTGACAGTGGTAGCACCCATAATTTTATTCATCGTCACATTGCCCAGGAAACCAATTGTTATATTCGTGTTGTCAATAATTTTCAAATCATGATAACCAATGGTGGGTCCATGAAATGTGGTGGGTGGTGTGGAAATGTTCATCTTCAAATTGGACATTACCAACTTAAATCTCATATGTTTTCCATTGACATGGGAGGTTGTGACATTGTGCTAGTTGTTGAATGGTTACGCACTTTAGGTCCCATTCTTATGGATTTTAAGGAATTAACCATTGAATTCCAACAAGACAGACAAAAGTATCAATTCCAAGGTCTCACAACTAGTTCTCTTGAGATAATTAGTTCCCATCGTATGGAAAATCTCCTCAAGAAAGGCCACTATGGCATCATTACTCAACTCATTCTATTCAAGCCGTTGAGACACCCTTTGTGCATCCTGACCTCCAAGCTATCCTTTCCAAACATCAAGCTATTTTTTCCACCCCTCAGGGACTTCCTCCTTCTCGTGGTTTTCATGATCATTGCATTCCCCTTGTTCATGGCAGTCTTCCTCCTAATGTTCACCCTTATCGCCACCCCTTTGCCCAAAAGAATGAAATTGAGAAAATAGTGCAGGAATTGCTCCAAGCGGGTGTTATCCGCCCCAGTACCAGCCCTTATTCTTCCCTTGTGGTCATGGTACTTAAGAAAGAAGGTACTTGGCGCATGTGTCCCGACTTTTGTGCCCTCGATAAGCTCACCATCAAGGACAAGTTCCTCATTCCTGTCATTGATGATCTCTTGGATGAGTTGAGTGGTGCTCAATACTTCACTAAACTTGATCTGCGTTCTGGCTACCACCAGATATGTATGCAAGAAGCTGACATACCCAAGACTGCCTTTCAAACTCACGAGGGTCACTCTGAGTTTTTGCTCATGCCCTTTGGCTTGTGTAATGCCCCCTCCACCTTCCAAAGCCTCATGAATCATGTCTTCCGTCCTTTTCTCCGTCATTTTGTCTTAGTTTTCTTTGATGATATTCTCGTCTATAGTAAAACTTGGAAATCTCATTTTTCCCATGTGGATCAAATTCTCCATCTACTCACACAACACTAACTTTTCCTCAAACAATCCAAATGTGCTTTTGGCACCTCGGAAGTTGAGTACTTGGGTCACATTGTGGGCAAGGCCGGTGTCAGGGTGGATCCTAAAAAGATTGAAGTTATGCAAGATTGGCCTCACCCAAAGACTCTCCAAATCTTGTGTAGAATTCTTGGTTTAACATGTTATTATCGCAGGTTTTTTAAGAATTATGGAAAGATTGTGACACCTCTCACTGGTCTCCTTAAGAATAATTCTTTCACTTGGACTCCAGCAACTGCTCGAGATTTTCAAACCTTGAAGATGGCTATGTGCACCACTCCAGTCATGGCCCTTCCTGATTTCACAAAGACCTTTGTCCTGGAATGTGATGCTTCTGGGAAAGGAATTGGCATCGTCCTTATGCAAGAGGGTCGACCTTTGGCCTTTACCAACAAACAACTATCAGAGAGAAATTTGGGAAAATCAATCTATGAAAAGGAATTTTTGGCTATTCTGCATGCCGTGGATCTTTGACGCCCTTATCTATTGGATAAATGCTTCCAAATTAAGACAGATCATCAAAGTCTCAAGTATTTTCTGGAACAATGCCTTTCCTCTCCAGAGCAACAAAAATGGGTGACTAAGCTCTTTGGATATGATTATGAGATCATTTACAAGAAAGGAAAATACAATGTGGTTGTTGATGCACTTTCGATAAAATATGAAGATGAAGGGTCCCTTTTTTTTCTCTCCTTCATTGTACCAGATTGGCTCCAAGATGTTCACCGGGAATGGCTACAAGATTCCAAAAGTTTGCATCTGATACATCAATTGCAGTCCAATTCTCCAGTCTCCTCAGGGTACTCTTGGCTCAATGATGAGCTTCGGTACAAAGGTCGTTTGTATTTAAGTACCCAATCAAAACTTAAATCCATGGTACTTTCTAAGCTTCATGCTACACCCGCAGTTGGGCACTCAGGGTTTACCAAAACCTATGACCAAGTCAAATGTTCTTTTTTCTGGGATGGTATGAAACAGGACATTCATAAATTTGTGGTTGAATGTGATGTGTGTCAATGCAACAAGGGCGAAATGGTCAAATCTCCTAGGACACTACAACCGCTTCTGATTCCACCTGCTATTTAGCAGGATATCTCTATGGATTTTGTTGTAGGCTTACCTAAATCAGGAAATAAATCAGTCATCATGGTGGTAGTTGATCGTCTTTCCAAGTATGCTCATTTATGTGCTCTTCAACACCCATTTACAACCTCCATTGTGGAACAACTTTTCATGGATCAAGTCTTCAAGCTTCATGGCATGCCACATTCTATTGTTTATGATCGCGACCCAACTTTCACCATCAATTTTTGGCAAGAATTGTTCAAGCTCCAAGGCACCCAATTGCATCTCAGCACAACTTATCATCCCCAGACTAATGGTCAAACTGAAGTGGTCAACAAGTGTTTGGAAACATATTTGAGGTGTTTTGCATTGGAAAAGCAAAATAAGTGGGCTCAATGGTTACCACTAGTTGAATGGTGGTACAACACTTCTTACCATAGGACTACCCGCATGACTCCTTTTGAAGCGGTATATGGACAAAATCCACCTTCTGTTCTCTCATATTTGCCAGGTGTCTCAAAGGTCCAGGCAGTTGACCAAACGCTTATAGTTCGAGAGGCTATTCTCCGTACCCTCAAAGAGAATTTGGTCATGGCCCATAATTGCATGAAGCAACAAGCAGATCAAGGTCACTTTGAACATCAATTTGCAGAAAGGGATCATGTGTTTCTTCGACTGCAACCTTACAAGCAAACTTCCCTCAAGGCTAACCATTGTCAGAAACCGGCGCCCAAATTTTATGGTCCTTATACAATTCTCAAGCGTGTGGGACATGTGGCTTATCAGTTAGCTTTGCCAAGTCATTCTAAGCTCCATCCTGTTTTTCATGTTTTCTACTTAAAGAAGGTGATTGGAACTAAGTGCCAAACTCAAACTGACCTTACCGAGTTGGACGAAGAAGGCTCCATTTGGTTACAACCACAAGCAGTTTTGGACCAGCGTGAGCATCGTCTGCGTTAGTGAACCATCAAGTAAGTGTTAGTCCAGCGAAAAGATACAACTCCAACAGATGCTACTTGGGAACCAACTACTATTCTGCAACAATTTCCTCATCTCAAGCCTTGAGGACAAGGTTGTTTTTAAGGGGTGGGACATGTTAGGGACCTAACCCCTCACATAGGTAGAATAATATATTTCCATGTAATAAAGGTCAATACTAATAAGGCCTAACAATAAGGAAGAATAAGTCCAATGTAAGAAGACATAATAGAAGCTTCCGCTTCCAGAGAGATCTTCCTCTAGATTGTTCTTTTGATAGACATATTTAGTATAAATAGGAGTAGAGGGTATGAGAAGTTTTGTCTTGGATATTATTGTAATAGAGCTCTGCTCTGCTGGAGGTTGCCCCCTCGAAGAGGCAAGTGAACATTGCTCTCAGTAATCGGAGTGCTCTTTTTGGTGTTCTTCTGGTATCATTTTGGTATTATTGTGGTGTTGTTCTGATTATATTGTTGTTCATCTGCCATTTCTATCTATTTATTTATGTTCTGCATACTTTTTATATTTGGAATATTACAATTTGTTTGAAGAATTGTTTACTAAAGGCCTCCCACCATTTTGGGATGGCAAGGGGAAATTATATGATCAGGAAGAATACAATGCTCACCTCACTCAGTGCAGGAAGGATCATTCCAAATTCGAAACCCTGGAGGAGAATATGAAAGGAGCTACAATAGTTGAGCATCTAATTACAGACTTTGAGATTCTGAATCAGATCAAAGCAATTAAAATTGGACTACTAGTCATGACATATACTTCTTGCATTGACCTGGAGATCCCGATCAAAGAAATGATAGATATTGATATCCATTTTGACTTGCAATGGAAGAAGATAATACGACTAGGTAAGACAAAGTGCAGTTTTCCAAGGTCCAGTAGATGATGCCCAGATGTCACTGAAGATGGAATATCAGGTGGAAGACTAGAGCAAAACAAGTGGCAAAGGATGGGACTGAAGCATCAGAGGAGTCAGAATCCAGATCATCAAACATTTTCTTGCTAATCATTGTAATTGGTTTGAAACCGAAACTGTCATTTGTAATCATGGTAATCAGTTTCAGAAACTGAAACGTTTCATTTCAATCATTGTAAACGGTTTCAAATCGAAGGAACTCAACTTGTATAAATATTAGGAGTTTCAAATGTATTAAGGGTTGGCAGAAGTGCAAGGGCACGATTGTAGCTATTCAGAACTCGAATGTAATTTTTTTAAGATGAATTGAATACACATGCAGAAGTCTTGAAGTTTCCATGAAAAGATTCTAATGGTGGTGATCTGAGTTTTGTCTCCTCTCTTTGTATGTATTTCTTGTATTTATGATTTTATTTTCACTATCTTCTGTTTAAATTCGATAGTCAAAGGCCCATAATTCATCTTGTGATGCTCTCGGCTGAAGCAATTTAAATTGTTTTAAGTTCTTCCTGACTAATTCACAATTCATTTATTTAATGCTTTGATGCAGTTATATGTTTTCTTTTCTTCCTACACTATGCAAATTTACAATTTATAACTCATATTTATCGCCTCATTTAGTCTTTATCCTCTGGAGAGTTCTACTGACTAGTCAGTTTTTCCATTTGTTTCAAAAGTTTGACTCCATAGCCCTAAGTGTGCCTCCCCTTACTTGCTAGCAAAATTATAAAAAAAAACCCCAAAACAACAAAACCTAGCCATTTAATTGTTAAAGAAAACTCATTATTAAAGACCAAGTGACAGGAGAGAGCCCTCTCTAAGCTGAGCAAGTAGTACCCAACTCTAAAGTTGGTTTGTAGGTTACCTTTGTGGTTTGTTTATCAGTTGAACAAATTTACAGAGTACCAACACTCGCCAAAGCATTACACTGCTCTGATAACTCACTTGTTAGGGAAAACCTAAGCTCTAATACCACATGTCAGGAAATGCAAAGCACTTCCAAACTAATCCTAGCATAAGAGAATAAGAAATTAATCAAGAACACAAATGACACAAGCAATCATACAATACAATGATATTTTACCCTGGAAACCCTTAATCGAAACAACCAACATTCCTTTGAGTGTTCTGCTCTATTGTTGTCTTATTCATTCAGAATAAAAGGTTACATGTCTAACCTTGGTCCAAAACTAAGACACAATCGACATCATACCCTCTTGCACAGGCAAGAACAACCCTATAGCCAATTAGGCTTGCATATGCATGACCAACAACCTACACTTACACATGCATTAACCTACAAAAGTGAATTCTACAATTACCTTACAACAACAGGGTTTACAGCCTTACAACACGCCTCTTTATAGGATTTACACCAGGAAAACCCCTAAAGATTGGCACCCAAAAATGGTTACAGAACTATGCATATTATTGGCTACAAATCCCGCAAAACCCGTGATTCTGTTACTGTCGACTCCAAGTCGGGTTTACCAGTCGTCCTTCATTCAGTCTCTAGTCGGTCGTCTCACGCCCGCACTTCGACCTCTTGTTGGTTGACTTGTTGTTGATATCTTTGACTTCGACTTTACCCAATCGACTTCCTCGACCTTCGACTTGTTGTGGATCTACCTCAACTTTGACCTGTTGTCGATCCACTTCGACGGTCAATTGATTTACCTCGACTAGAATTTCACTGCAAAGAATATAACAACCCAACAACTACATGTCTCTAGCCTAGATATCTACTTATTTCAAAATATAGAAAAAATTCTAAAATTGGGGTCTCTTTAGAACCCTTGTGAAGCCTTGATTTTGGGTATGCTCTACTAGCCAATCTTGCACCTAATCTAAATTTGATTTCATTACACTTACAAGTTTAAAATTTCATTTTGTGATACCCTAATATGTTTGCTTCAGACTCCCACGAGTCTCATTCAATTTCAAGCATTAAAGGGGAAGTTAAGTACTGTGATCAAAACTTGTTGTTTTTTGGTGTCTTTTGGGTAAAAGAACTTGTATGAACTCCCACTTCGCCAATATTTCCCGAACAATTATAAAAATTGGGCCTATAATTCTTGGGTCCATATTATACCCAATCCTATAAGCGGCACTCAATTTGGACCTCACAATCTTCAGAAATGATTGCTTTATTGACACCACCTGTTTAAACCTAGTTTGAGGACCAAACAAAAACCCTTGTACAACATGTAACCTATGAATTTTTTACCAATTTGCATTTTGATTTCCTATGTCAACCATGAAATTTCCATGCAATTCTAATTATCCAAAAACATATAGAGAGAAAATGGTAGGATGACTCATTTAAAGGAGCCAAGCCAAGGATCTTCTGCTATGATACCAAATGTTTGGATCAAATAGCTGAATAAGAATAAAAATAACCCAATTTAGTTATGCCACACCAAAATTAGTTGAAAGTGTGAATGAATAAGAAGCCTTTTCAAGGGGGAATCTCACATTATGATATGTCAAATGCATAAGATAAGATGATCCTTCAAACGGGTCTTCTTGATGTATATATACGAGACAACGAGGGCCATAAAGCAATAATAAGTTGACATAACTATAGTTCATGTAATGATAATGGATGAGAGTTATGGTTAGGGGTTTAACAAACTTAAAGTAAAAAGAAAAAAATTGGGGGTGGTGTCCTTGAGGTGTATCCAAAACGTAAGAAACACAAGGGGACACCTCTTTGAAACACTAGTTTATTATGTCTTTGACATTGAATGTTGGAATTTTATCCATATATATTTAGTTAATGCTTTGGTGATTCAAACTGAGTTGGTTATTCTTTTTGGGGATTGGAAGCAGTGAGGACAAACGTCGAAACAGATTCATCATATACTTTTTCTCCTTATCATTCTAATTGGTTAAGATAAATTTAAAGGGATGTTAGTGTCCACTTGTATTGTTTTTGTCTTGGTATAGGGTTCTAGTAATCCAAGAGAAGTTTCATCTGTGTGCAGATGAAACATTCCGTCACAGAAATTGGTGACTCCACTAGGGAGAGACTTTGACTAGTCTTTCCTCTTTTTCGTCTTGAATCCTCTACTTGTGATTAGATCTTGTTTGATGCTTCTTTCTGATCTATTTCCCATTCCCTCTTCCTCATTGAAGATTTTACAGAGTCATTGAATGAATCTTTGCCGAGTCTGAGCTTGTTATAAGCCATTTTTTGAACTTTTCCATAAAGTGGCACTTCCCTACAGTTCACACCAGAGCACCATTAGCTTGATTGGCCCTCCCCTGCAGTGCATACAAGGGTTCCATTAGCTTACTGGAACTCCCCCAAAGTTTCCTAGGGGGCGCCATTCTCTTGACTGGTGCTCTTTCTCCTTGAGAACAGGGGCGCCAATCTCCCTTTTCAGGGTTTTTTTGGCCTCTTTCTGCCTGCTTTTTCTTAGTCTTCTTTTGAGAGGTTTTTTGTGTAGTGTCCCAAAGGCCGAGCCCCGTTGCAAATCATGATATATGAAATGAATTGTAAACATGTCTATAGGCTGGTGAGCTATGTTTTGTATAAGCTGGTAGGCTTATGTGTTTGTTAGGCCATGGAGCCTAAGTGTTGAAGGCCAGGAGCATGCTGATGTACATGTATGTGTGTAGAATGATTAATAAAAATATAAACACCGCCAGGTGCAGACCGACGACAATGAATGACTGAAGGGGGACTAAGCATCCACAGAGTGGGCAAGGGATTAGGGGCTGGAAGATGGGAAAAAGGGGCTAAGTGTTGAGCCTAGGGGCTAAGTCTAGGGGGCTTAAGCCTGGGAGTAATATTTTAATATTATTCCCAAAAGACATGTGTATTTTATTTTATCCTAAGTTCCTGGCAAGAGAAAAAAAACGTGCAAAAGGGATGCA
>JZKD02S2174089.1:415109-453037 GCA_000966675.3 Picea glauca
CCCTTCATCTTCATATTTTATCGAAAGTGCATCAACAACCACATTGTATTTTCCTTTCTTGTAAATGATCTCATAATCATATCCAAAGAGCTTAGTCACCCATTTTTGTTGCTCTAGGGAGGAAAGGCATTGCTCCAGAAAATACTTGAGACTTTGATGATTTGTCTTAATTTGGAAGCATTTCCCCAATAGATAAGGGCGTCAAAGTTCCACGACATGCAGAATAGCCAAAATTTCCTTTTCATAGATCGATTTTCCCAAATTTTGCTCTGATAGTTGTTTGTCGGTAAAGGCCAAAGGCTGACCCTCTTGCATAAAGACAATGCCAATTCCTTTCCCGGAAGCATCACATTCCAGGACAAAGGTCTTTGTGAAATCAGGAAGGGCCATGACTGGAGTGGTGCACATAGCCATCTTCAAGGTTTGAAAAGCCTGAGCAGTTGCTGGAGTCCAAGTGAAAGAATTCTTCTTAAGGAGAGCAGTGATAGGTGTCACAATCTTTCCATAATTCTTAAAAAACTTGCGATAATAACATGTTAAACCAAGAAATCTACGCAAGCTTTTGACAGTCTTTGGGTGAGGCCAATCTTGCATAACTTCAATCTTTTTAGGATCCACCCTAACACCGGCCTTGCCCACAATGTGACCCAAGTACTCGACTTTCGAGGCGCCAAAAGCACATTTGGATTGTTTGAGGAAAAGTTGGTGTTGTGAGAGTAGATGGAGAATTTGATCCACATGGGCAAAATGAGATTGCCAAGTTTTACTATAGATGAGAATATCATCAAAGAAAACGAAGACAAAATGACAGAGAAAAGGACAGAAGACATGATTCATGAGGCTTTGGAAGGTGGAGGGTGCATTACACAAGCCAAAGGGCATGACCAAAAACTCAAAGTGAGCCTCGTGAGTTCGAAAGGCAGTCTTGGGTATGTCAGCTTCTTGCATACATATCTGGTGGTAGCCAGAACGCAGATCAAGTTTAGTGAAGTATTGAGCACCACTCAGCTCATCCAAGAGATCATCAATGACAGGAATGAGGAACTTGTCCTTGATGGTGAGCTTATTGAGGGCACAAAAGTTGGGACACATGCGCCAAGTACCTTATTTCTTAAGTACCATGACCACAGGGGAAGAATAAGGGCTGGTACTAGGGCGGATAACACCCGCTTGGAGCAATTCCTACACTATTTTCTCAATTTCATTCTTTTGGGCAAAGGGGTGGCGATAAGGGTGAACATTAGGAGGAAGACTACCAGGAGCAAGGGGAATGGAATGATCATGAAAACCACGAGAAGGAGGAAGTCCCTGAGGGGTGGAAAAAAGAGCTTGATGTTTGGAAAGGATAGCTTGGAGGTCAGGATGCACAAAGGGTGTCTCAACAGCTTGAATAGAATGGAGTTGAGCAATGATACCATAGTGGCCTTTCTTGAGGAGATCTTCCATACGATGGGAACTAATTATCTCAAGAGAACCAGTTGTGAGACCTTGGAATTGATACTTTTGTCTGTCTTGTTGGAATTCAATGGTTAATTCCTTAAAATCCATAAGAATGGGACCTAAAGTGCGTAACCATTCAACACCTAGCACAATGTCACAACCTCCCATGTCAATGGAAAACATACGAGATTTAAGTTGGTAATGTCCAATTTGAAGATGAACATTTCCACACCACCCACCACATTTCATGGACCCACCATTGGTTATCATGATTTGAAAATTATTGATAGCACGAATATAGCAATTGGTTTCCTGGGCAATGTGACGATGAATAAAATTATGGGTGCTACCACTCTCAACAAGGAAGATAACCTTCCTGTTCTTAGTGTAGCCAATGAGATTGAACGTTTGGGGGGTCGAGAAGCCAGTGAGGGCATGCAAGGAAATAAGTGGGTCAACTTCAGGTGGGTCAGCAGGCTCTTGGGGGGCATCGGGAAGGGAGGGTTCTTCAGCAAGAGGAACAATCACATCCTCTTCAGAAACATCTTATGAGATGGCCATAAATAGTTTTTGTTCCGTACACTTGTGCCCCGAAAAATATTTTTCATCACAATTATAACAAAGACCCTTCAGTTGGCGTTCATCCATTTCAACCCTAGTTAGTTTATGGACCTTGAGGGGAGTAACAGGGGGATTAGGATTAGCGGGTCGGGGGCGAGTAACAAAAGGGGGTTTTTTGTTCTGGGAAAAAACAACTTGTTGGGGCTCTTTAGCACATTGAGTAGCTTCCAACCAAGTGGGAGGGCAGGCCATGAGAACTTGGGATCGGATTTCATCCTCGAGATCACTGATAAAGCATTCATAGAAGAACCCATTTGACATGCCCTCTGTTCGAAAGGGCATGTCACTGATATACCCCTGACATGAAATTTTGCACCATTGCCAGCGTTCAGGATCTAAATAGAGGACAACATAGCGAAGTTTGGCCAACTCATCAGTAATACCATGCAGAGAAAAATAATGCTCCATTTGAGTGACCCAACCTGTAGGATCAGAGCCATCAAATTTATTGACCTCTACGCGAGGAAGATGGGGTTCACAATGAAAGGAGTTGGAGTGAAAATGTGGAGACTGAGAGGAATCAACAACATCGGGTTGTTCTAATGAAGAAGGACTCATAGGGCAGTTCTACAATTGATTGACAACAGACTGGAGGGAGGTCAATTGGGTTGTGAGGTTAGATTCCAAGGTGTCAATGCGGGAATTGGTGGAGTCCAACTGAGATATGAGATGTTCAATGGAGATATGGGCTTGAATGACAGAATTTTGGAGATCTTGGTTGCAAGTGGTGGCCATTTGGAGAGGGGAAGTTCGGGTAAGGAAAAAATGGGTGGGTGGGACCAAAAAAAAAAGACTTATAATTGATAGGTACCACGATGATTAGTGCTTGCAGAGAAATATAATGGGATAGGCGGCAAAATAGGGAAACTGGGAAGGGGTTGGGTCCACGGAAACAAAAAGGACTAAAAATGAAGGCTATGACTGTGATTAGGGAGAAAAGGGGAATCCAATGGAATAGGTCCCAAATAAGTGTGCCGACAAGACCACTATACTCTTTTTCTTTTTTTTACTCCTACGGAGTTATACTCTGGCCTAAAGAATACTGCAACGACGAAATGCCCAAATGCTTAACAGGAAGAAAAGTGTGGTAATTTCGCAGCCCGAATGTAGAAGATACTATAGCACAACAATAGATCTTATTGGGTCTATTTTTGTTTCCTTCCCAAGGGTTAGGGTATTCAAGGGTTCTACAGAGAAGGGTTTGCCCTATGTTATAACTGTCTGATATACGTGCGGGGTCCAACAGTAGTACTCGATCCAATATCTCATGGCACTAACTAAGGAGGCTAGATCGTGCCCTTAATTGTATTACCCGACTACCTAGGTACTAGAGAGTATCTTCCCTAGTGTTGTTCTCGGTGACACTATAGCAGTCAGGCGGCCGATCAGTTTATCTATGGAGGGCTTCAGGAGATCTAGGCCGATCTGTATACAGGTGTTGTCTGATAGGCTACCACTAGAAGGGGTACCAACAAGGGTTATAAGGGTGGCCAACATATGTGCGCTTAAGTACTACTTGTATTTCCTGCGTGTATGAATCCCCAACCGCGGGTTTATGTGCGTAACGACAGATCTCTATAGCTTAAAGACGTCTGAATACGTCTCTACCCTGGAAAAAAAAATTAACCCACAATTTTCTGTCGAGGAAGGTGCTCTGATACCACTTGTAATATTCCATATATAAAAAGTATGCAGAACAAAAATAAATAGCTAGAAATGGCAGATGAACAATAATATAATAAGAACAACACCACAATAATACCAAAATGATATCAGAAGAACACCAGAAATAGCACTTCGATCACTGAGAGCAATGTTCACTTGCCTCTTTGAGGGGGCAACCTCCAACAAAGCAGAGCTCTATTACAATAATATCCAAGACAAAACTTCTCATTCCCTCGACTCTTATTTACACTAAATATGTCCATCGAAAGAACAATTTTGAGGAAGATCCTTCTAGAAATGGAAGCTTCTATTAGGTCTTCTTACATTGGACTTATTCTTCCTTATTGCTAGGCCTTACTAATATTGACCTTTATTACATGGAAATACATTATTCTACCTACCTAAGGGGTTAGGTCCCTAACACAAATTCTTGAACTCTTGCACACTTTGCTCCGTATGTGTTTCTTTTGTTTGGACTGATTTTAATAGGTTATGTTTAGCAATAACCCTCCTGGCCCAGATTAACAATGTAGTTCTGTCTTTAACTACAAGAGTATGAAGTTCTACAGTAGGAATGGAGTTGAGTAGATTTGTGGCATTTTTGGGCCCATTCTGATGGTTTCTTTGCTAAAGTCTCATTCACAACAGTGCATGTGCTTCTAGCTATGATGGTTATGTTGTCTTTATCATTGATGAAATTCAAATAAACTCTGAACTTGGCAGCTTCAGCATCTATAGAGTCCCAGATGATATGCTTGGCTCCCTGCAACGGGCCTTTGCCTCTTAACATCATCTTCAATTTATCTATTCTTTCTTGCAAGATTTCATTCTCATTTTGAATTTGAGTCGTTCTTTCATCCTTTGCTTGAATCTCCTGCATCAATTTCTCTATGCTTCCCTTTAGCCCTTTGATTTCTCCTTCTTTTAGGCTAATTTGTGACATAGCATGGACAAGCCCTTCAATGTTTGGCCCAGCTTCTGTATTAGGAGGTACAACTACAACCCTGTTTAGGAATTTTGTCTGCTCCTGTGACCACTTCACCTTTTCTCGTTCTAGCTACAACGCCCTAGCCTTGTAGTCCAATGCCTCTCGACGAAGTGTTTCATTTTCCTATTCTAGAGCAATCAATTATGATGCTTGTGGATGCTCTGGGGCAGACATTTTCAATTTCTTCTTCAAGCTTTGAATTAATTTGTCTTTTTCATCTAATGAGGATTTCACCCCTTGGGGGCCTTCATATTCCAATATCTTGACCTGAGTCTGCCAAGCTCTGCTACATGCCTTCTCTTGCCTCAATTTCCCTTCCAATTTCATTGCATACGATGACAACTTTGAATTTTTCAAGCTTAAACTCACGTAATCAGAATACAACATATCACTAGTGTTCTTATGAAATTTGACTTAGTTTGGAGCATTGATGTTGTAATACCTTATCTTGATCTCTGATACTTTGTCTTCATCTGCAACTGCAATGTTAAAGGTCCTATTCTCCATATCCCTTACTATGAACAAAGAAGATTTATGCTGAGAAATATTTTCCACTTCAGGGACTAAATCCCTCATCTCACCCAGAGCTATGTTTCCCTTCTCAATATAATGTTTTGCTAAATCTTCTTTGGATTGATAAATTTCCCCAGATGTTTTTATCAAAGATGTGTTTCTTACTGCTAAAGGTTCTTTAGTTGCCTTCACTTTGGAGCTTGCTTTCCTTTTCAGCCTCTACAGTGCTAGTACGACTTTCCACCATGTCCATATTTACTTGTTCTCTGTGTTCTTCCTCCTCTAAATCCACTATCTGTGGAGACTGTGAAATCTTCATCTTCTTAGGAGCAGTCTGCTGATCACTAGTGCCTGGGGCTTATGAATTGCTTCTCTTGCTGTAGACACTTATCTTAGGAGCTTTGACTATCAATTTATGAGGGGCTTGTTGTACTTGCCTTTGTTGCAGGGTTGCCTCCACTTGTTGTGTTTGAGTTGGTTGCAAGATTGCTTCCATATCAGCATAGACTTATAGGTTTGTCAGTTTATCAAAACCCTCAACATGTTCATGCTCATAAGGGGCTCGTTTCTTCATCAATCTTCTCTTGGATATGATTTGGTTAGGATCATATCTTCTTCCCTGTAGTTGTACAAAACCAAACTCTTTAAGCTTTGCCTGAATATGAGATAAGCACGATCTAGTTTTGACAATGAAGGGGCCAATGATAAAAGGGAACTTGAGATTGGAGGCTTTGCGCAACTTCAGGAAATGTTATGTCTCAGATATAATTCGTTGCATGATGAGTTCAAGGGCCAAGATTATGGGGGTCAGAAAAATAGGCAATAGGTAGGGGGGTTCATGACAACCATAAACCCAGATTACTATTGAGTGCATGAATAATACCCAGTCACCCACTCTGTTTTCTGGATTTGGCTGTAGATAGCTCCTCATGTCATCCAAAACTCTAGGTAGGCTAGTGTTGAAAATCAAACTGTAAACCCTGGACATGACTTTGTTGATGAAGATGAGCAATGTAATCCTTTTTACATTCAATTGATACAAATGTTTCTTAAGGAAATTCTCTCTTATTGGTTTCTAGGAAAATCTTCAACAGATAGGTGTAGTATCTGAAATGGCTTAGAGAGCGAAAATTCACCAGTTGTTTATGGATATTTTCAACTATGAATTGATCAAAACTAATGCAGACTGACAGACCAGACTCTGACTTAAAAAATGTTAAAAGGAAACCGAGCATGACTTTGACCACATGTTTATCATTGTCTAGACCTAAAATCTGACTCAATGGGCAGCAGAGCCATTGGACTTCAATAACCATCATACTCACATCCATTGGCAAAGACAGACTCTCTAAAAAATCTTCAAGTTTGACAATTGTCTGTAAAAACAAATCTCAGACCTCTAATGGACATTCTTTGTATACCCTAATTAGCTTTTCTTCATTCAAAAGGTTTAGACATTGAGGAGAAAGACTCTGTTATACTGAGGGAATCTTGAATTGAAAGACTCTCTACCCTACACATGACCTCGGATCCTTGTTTATTCACGATGACTCTTTCTTCATGTGAACATTGTTCGGCACACCAACCTATGAATTCGGGAAAAGGGAAAGCGATTTTGACAACATAAGAGACTATGGTGGTCTAGACTGATTCAAGGAATGATATACACGTTCCTACATTATCGGATAGGTTGCTTCTGGACACGGAGATGGGAGAAATGGTGATTTCAATATAAAGACGTCTGAATCTCGGTCAATTAAGGCTTCTTCGTTCGTCAGAGGATCTTGTTTTGTTACTGAAGTTATGATAGTATATGTTATCACATATTCTTGTAACGAGATCTTTTTCCTTTGGATTTTCCCCTGGGTGACAAAATGCGAAAGAAAGGGGCTTAAAAACCCACAAATGTGTGGCATCCAAAGTTGGGGTGCGTTGTGCTAAGGTACACACATATCGGAGGGGAGCTAGCACTCGTTAAGCTCCAGTTTGGGAGTTTGGGGATCAGGAGAGTCGAGAGTGGCTCACTTCAGTGCACCCGAAGCTTGAAGTCACAAAGCATCCGAGAGTGGGCCCAAGGTCACAGCCGTAGGTCATGTGGAAAGGTTGGCGCCCATTGCGAGGAACCTCAACCATCGGATGGAAAGAAAGCCTGACAGTTGATCCGAGTAGGGCGATTTCATCAAATCGAGAGTCAGGGATTATGTTGTCAAGTGATATGAGGATTTTGACGGGCAAAATCCCAGAGCACCTGTGGAGATAAGCACTGGGTCATGACCCAGGGTTGCATGCAGGTAAAGGTACAGAGTTCACGTGAGCTATGCGACGGGCTGAAACGCTGGTGTTGGCCGCAGAAAGAGGTCACCAAGTTTTCCAGGTGCCAAGTCGACTTGGCCCCGTCCTGATACTAATGCAGACAGTTCATGAAAGTGAGGTGGCAGTTGAGACCTCATCTCTACCCATAAATGGAAAACATGTAAAGAGCGTCTGAAAAGGCAGACTGTCAATTATGGACAATTTTTCCTGTCAAGCACATAACGACCCCTAGCTCACATCTAATATGAGGAGGCCTGCACAATCTGACAGAGTAGGCGTCGACTGAAAATGTTAATGTAGTGGTTCGAGCACGCCTCTACGGGGAACTTTTTTGAGTATATGTATGTAGTTTTGAGTTTTATTTGAGGTCGATGGTTGAGCTAAGCTCTAGTATTGTAATGTTTTAATGAAGCTCTGGTTCTCTGGTTATGTAACTTGATTTGAGACTTCTTGTTTACTGAAAGTTAGCTTCTATTTCCATATTATTTGCGTATGATACTGAATGTTCATGATTGAAGGATTCGCATGGATTGTGGTGACTGTGTTGTAATTGGTGTTTGATTGCAATGTAGTTATAGTGTTTTCAGTTTCCTGAAACTTTGAATTCAAGAGGATCTTGTTTTCAAAGTTTTTCCTCCTTAGGTTGCTGGAAGACCTGATGTCCAGAGCAAACCTTTACGTCTTCTCCTCAATTTCTTCATCCTACTCATCCTTACTACAACTTACTGGATTAAGTTGAAAAAGACCTCATTTGCTTGTGCATATTGCCCGAGTTTTCTAAGTTAAAACGATATTCTCGTAAGTCTGACCCATTTGACCTCTTTAAATCAATTAACCGTGACATATAACCTGATGGGAACTAGGCTTACCTATGCCGCAATCCAGAGGTGGCTTTTGGCGTTAACATTTCTAGCACCATTGTCGAGGAATGAATTGAAGACTTTTCCCTAGGTAGAACGACAACGAGCCTCTGATTCTAAAGGTGCATCAGATATCAGAATCATTGAAGATTGCATTTGCACCTGGCAAATCCACTGTCTCGACTCCACGGTTTCAGTTTGGCTTCCTCTGGCTACAGTTATAGCCCCTCAGAGAACACAACGATCAGATCTGGTCTTTGATGGTGAACAAAGACCAGACACACTCGTTCTGCATATCTTTCACCTAATGACTCCGCGATTAAAGGATCCAGTGGCGACTCCACTGTTTTGAAATGGAAAGGATTTTAGCTCAAAGGTTTGCTTTTTGCGATTTTTCAAAAATAGTTGGTTTCCCTCACCGACCACCTAGTAGAGATGAATGGGAAAGTAGCCTTCCTAAATTTCAAGGAAAAGAGTGGGAAGTACGAGCTGAACATTTGCTGAACTTTCATGTTTTTATTCATCGACTTCATATCGTTCATGAAGATGTTTAGAATAAGATTTTCAAGTATTAATTACACGGAATTGCTCATGATTGCTATCGATCTCTTCCCATTCCAAGCATCAACTCTTTGACAGGTTTTCATGTAGCTTTCAATTCGTTTTGTAAAGATTATTTTCCAGCTGAGTATATTTATGAAAACTGTTGTGATGAGTTTTCTTTGCTTTATAAAGATTATGTTTGTCACAAATACCATATTTATGATGTAGTTGTTATTGTGGAAGAAAGCATTTGCCATGGAGAGCATGAGGTGTTGAATGATATTCATTATGATAGAAATAACATAGAAACATTTGACATCATATCAGAAGTGTCTGTTGTTTTAAGCGTTCATGAAGATCAACATGTCTCTTCTGAATATCCCAATGTCAAAGAGAAGGTGTATTCTGCAGAAGATTTTTCTCCTGACTATGAAGCTGAGATAGATGAAAAGCTAGCAGCAAAGGCCAGGGAAGATTCCTCTATGTTTCTTCCTAGTTTTTCAGGATTGAAGGTAGAGTTTGTTTGCTACTCTTATAAGGGAAATGCAGAGGATATTTTAGTCCTAGAAACAGATGTTCTTGGCAGCCCTGCTTATGATGAAGAAGTGATGTCAGATACTGACTAAGAACAAATGATTGTTGATGAATGTTCCAGTGAAGATGATGAAGAGCAGAGCTCTCCCATGGTTCTTGTTTATTATGATTGTGAATCTGATCCTTGTGAGAGCCATGAAGGAGAAAAGGAGGAGACAAATGCGCAGTTTATATCCTGTTCATAACCTATAAATGAGCAGATATCACTTGCTACCAGCCAACCAGTGTATGACAACAATGAATCAGATTCAGATCTAGATATGCAGGATTTCCAAGAGAATACATTAGAGTCTTATCCTCTATTCACTAAAGAAAAATATTATGAGGAAATCAACCATCCTGGACTTGCAGAAGACACTGAGCAATAGATTTAAGAGTAGAGATTTCCCACGATTCTCATTTATGACGATTATGAATCTGACCCTTGGGAGATCCATGAAGAAGAAAAGGAGCAGCAAAAGGGGCAATCTATCTCCTATCCAGAGCTTACTAGTGAGCTGCCATCATCTGAAATCAGTCAGCCTGCACCGACCTTCCACCCACCTGCACTTCCCAGAGACATTCAGCCTGTTATGAACAACTTCAAGACAAATCAGGCTACCTGTTGCAAATTTTCTTGAGTTTGTCGCTTGTCCTATGAGCCTGTGGAGGAATACACGTAGTTGTATTTCCTTCATGTTTTGAAGTTGCCCATCTTTATCCTAACCTCAACATTAGGAGGAAAGTTGAAGAATGTAATTGTTCTATTGTCGCAGTTACATTATTTGTAATCAATCATTGACATAATAAGAAAATTTGTAGCTAGAAAGTTGCTTGAATGGCTATGGTGGAAGTTTGCTTTCACCTAGCACTATGTAAAAATTAAAATAGTTTAGGATTGTACATAAATAATCTCCTTGGAGCATGTGTGTTTATTTTCGTTTTTACTTATCAGCATGTATTCCTCGCCAGGGTGTTTTGAGCTTGACTCCATAGCCCAATGCAGAAGGTGAATGGAGCTGCAAAGGGAGTTCTTAGAGCCTTGCAAGGAGGAATCTATCCCCCATGGAGCCTAATGTTATCAAATATTCTTGCAGGGGGATGTTTTTCCTTTGGATTTTACCCTTGGGTGACAAAATGCGAAAGAAGGGGGCTTAAAAACCCACAAATGCGTGTCATCCAAAGTCGGGGCGCGTTGTGCTAAGGAGCGCACATATCGGAGGGGAGCTAGCACTCGCTAAGCTCCAGTTCAAGAGTTTAGGGATCAGGAGAGTCGGGAGTGGCTCACTTCAGTTCACCCAAAGCCCGAAGTCGCAAAGCACAAGAGAGTGGGCCCAAGGTCGCAGTCGAAGATCATGTGGAAAGGTTGGTGCCCATCGCGAGGAGCCTTTGCCATTGAATGGAAACAAATCCTGACCGTTGATCTGAGTAGGGCGATTTCGTCATATCGGGAGTTGGGGATTCTGTTGTCAAGTGATATGAGGATTCCCGAAGGGCCAAATCCTGAAGCGCCTATGGAGACAAGCGTTGGGTCATGACCCAAGGTCGCATGCGGGTTCCAGGTGCCAAGTTGACTTGGCCCCGTACTGATCCTAATGCAGACAGTTCATGAAAGTGAGGCAACAGTTGAGACCTCGTCTCACCCCATAAATGGAAAACATACAGAGAGCAGTCGAAAAGGTAGACTGTCAATTATGGATAGTTTTTCCTGTAAAGCACATAATGGCGCCTGGCTCACATCTGACATGAGGAGGCCTGCAGAATATGACAGAGCAGGTGCCAATTGAAAACGTTAATGTAGTGGTTCGAGCACGCCTCTGCAGGGTGAATTTTTGAGTATATGTATGTAGTTTTGAGTTTTATTAGAGGTCGATGGTTGAGCTAAGCTCTCATATTGTAATATTTTAATGAAGCTCTGGTTCTCTAGTTATGTAACTTGATTTGAGACTTCTTGTTTAATGAAAGTCAGCTTCTATTTCCATCTTATTTGCGTCTGATACAGAATGTTCATGATTGAAGGATTCACATGGATTGTGGTGACTGTGTTGTAATGGGTGTTTGATTGCAATGCAGTTATAACGTTTTGAGTTTCCTGAAACTTTGAATTCAAGAGGATTTTGTTTTCAAAGTTTTTCCTCCTTAGGCTGCTGGAAGACCTGATGTCCAAAGTAGACCTTTACATCTTCTCCTCAATTTCTTCCTCCTACCCATCCTTACTACAACTTACTGGCTTAAGTTGATCAACACCTCATTTTCTTGTGCATACTGCCCCAGTTTTCCGAGTTAAAACAATATTCTCTTGAGTCTGACCCATTTGACCTATTTAAATCAATTAACCATGACATATAACACGATGGAAACTAGGATTACCTGTGTCTCAATCTAGATGTGACTTATGGTGCTAACATTTCTAGCACCATTGCTGGGGAATGAATTGAAGACTTTTCCCTGGGTAGAATGACAACAAGCTTTTGATTCTGAAGGTGCATCAGATATCAGAACCATTGAAGATTGCATTTGCACCTAGTGACTCCATTGTCTCGACTCCATGGTTTCAGTGTGGCTGCCTCTGGCTACAGCTATAGCCCTTAGGAGAACACAACGATAAGATCTGGTCTCTGATGGTGGACAAAAACTAGACACACTCATTCTGCATATCTTTCACCTAGCGACTCCATGATTAAAGGATCTAATCATGACTCCACTATTTTGAAATGGAAAGGATTTTATCTCAGAGGTTTTCTATCTGCGATTTTTCAAAAATAGTTGGTTTCCCTAACCCATAACCTGGTAGAGATGAATGGGAAAGTAGCCTTCCTAAATTTCAAGGAAAAGAGTGGGAAGTACCAACTGAACATTTCCTGAACTTTCATGTTTTTATTCATCGACTTCATATCATTCATGAAGATGTTCAGATTAAGCTTTTCAAGTATTCATTATAGGGGATTGCTCATGATTGGTGTCAATCTCTTCCCATTGCAAGCATCATCTCTTTGACAGGTTTTCATGCAACTTTCAATTCATTTTGTAAAGATTATTTTTCAGCTGAGTATCTTTATGAAAACTATTGTGATGAGTTTTCTTTGCTTTATAAAGATTCTGCTTGTCACAAACCATATTTATGATGAAGTTGTTATTGTGGAAGAAAACATTTTCCATGAAGAGCATGATGTGTTGAATGGTATTCATTATGATATAAATAACATAGAAACGTCTGACATCATATCAAATGTGTATGTTGTTTGAAGCGTTCACGAAGATCAACATGTCTCTTTTGAATATCCCAATGTTGAAGAGCAAGTGTATTATACAAAAGATTTTTCTCCTGACTATGAAGGTAAGATAGATGAAAAGCTGGCAGCAAAAGCTAGGGAAGATTCCTCTATGTTTCTTCCTAGTTTTTCATAATCGAAGGCATAGTTTGTTTGTTGCTCTTATAAAGGAAATGCAAAGGATATTCCGGTCCTGGAAATAGATGTTCCTTGCAGCCCTACTTATGATGAAGAAGTGATGTTAGATATTGACCAAGAACAAACGATTGTTGACGAATATCCTAGCGAATATGACGAAGAGCAGAGCTCTCCCATGGTTCCTGTTTATTATCATTGTGAATCTGATCCTTGGGAGAGCCATGAAGGAGAAAAGGAGGAGCCAAATGCACAGTTTATATCCTGTTCGGTACCTGTAAATGAGCAGATATCATCTGGTACCAGCCAACCCATGTATGAAAGCTGTGAATCAGATTTAGAGCCGGATATGCAGGATTTCTAAGAGCATATAGTAGAGTCTTATCCTCTATTCACTAAAGAAAAATATTATGAGGAAATCAGCCATCCTAGACCTACAGAAGACACTGAGCAACAGATTGAAGAGCAGAGCTTTCCCACGATTCATGTTTATGACAATTATGGATATGACCCTTGGGAGAGCCATGAAGACGAAAATGAGCAGCAAAAGGGACAATCTATCTCTTGTCCAGAGCTTACTGGTGAGTGACCATCGCCTGAAATCAGTTAGCCTGCACCGGCCTTTCACCCACCCGCACTTGTCAGAGACATTCAGCCTGGTGTGAACAACCGCAAGACAAATCAGGATACTTGTTGCAAATTTTCTGGAGTTTGTCAATTGTCCTATGAGCCTCTAGAGGAATACATAGAGTTGTATTTCCTTCATGTTTTGAAGCCACCCAACTTTATCTTGACCTCAACATTAGCAGGAAAGTTGAAGAATGTAACCATTTTGTTGTCACGGTTGCATTATCTGTTATCAATCATTAACAGAATAAGCAAATTTGCAGCTAGAAAGTTGCTTGAATGGCTATGGTGGAAGTTTGATTTCACCTAGCACTGTGTAAAAATTAAATTAGTTTAGGATTGTACATAAATAATCTCCTTGGAGCACGTGTGTTTATTTTCATTTTTACTTATCACCCTGTATTCTTCGGTAGGGTGTTTTAAGCTTGACTCCATAGCGCAATGCATAAGGCGACTGGAACTGCAAAGGGAATTCTTAAAGCCTCGCAGGGAGGACTCTCTACCCCATGGAGCCTAATGTTATCACATATTCTTGCAGGGGGATGTTTTTCCTTTAGATTTGGCCCTTAGGTGACAAAATGCGAAAGAAGGGGGCTTAAAAACCCACAAATGTGTGTCATCCAAAGTCGGGGCACGTTGTGCTAAGGCGCGCACATATCGAAGGGGAGCTAGAGCTCGCTAAGCTCCAATTTGGGAGTTCGGGGATCAAGAGAGTCGGGAGTGGCTCACTTCAGTGCACCCGAAGCCCGAAGTCGCAAAGCACCCGAGAGTGGGCCCAAGGTCGCAGTCGGAGGTCATGTGGAAAGGTTGTCGCCCATCACGAGGAGCCCCAAGCGTCGGATGGAAAGAAAGCCTGGTCGTTGATCCGAGTACAGAGATTTCATCAAATTGAGAGTCAAGGATTCTGTTGTCAAGTGATATGAGGATTCCCGAAGGGAAAAATCCCAGAGCACCTATGGAGATAAGCGTTGGGTCATGACCCATGGTCGCATGCAGGTAAAGATGCAGAGTTCATGTGAGCTA
Source organism: Picea glauca (assembly GCA_000966675.3). Lineage (NCBI taxonomy): Eukaryota > Viridiplantae > Streptophyta > Pinopsida > Pinales > Pinaceae > Picea > Picea glauca. The sequence continues at coordinate 429,683 of JZKD02S2174089.1, forward strand.
CGCCAGGGGATGAAACGTCGATGTTGGCCACAGAAAGAGGCCGCCATGTTTTCCAGGTGCCAAGTCGACTCGACCCCATCCTGATCCCGATGCAGACATTTCATGAAAGTGAGGCGACAGTTGAGACCTCGTCTCACCCCATAAATGGAAAACATGAAGAGAGTGGTCGACAAGGAAGACTGTCAATTACAAACAGGTTTTTCTGTAAAGCACATAATGACGCCTTGCTCGCATTTGACATGAGGAGGCCTTCACAATCTGACAGAGCAGGCTCTAACTGAAAACGTTAATGCAGTGGTTCAAGCACGCCTCTGCGGGGTGAATTTTTGAGTATATGTATGTAGTTTTGAGTTTTATTAGAGGTCGATGGTTTTTGCTAATCTCCCGTATTATAATGTTTTAATGAAGCTCTGGTTCTCTGGTTATGTAACTTGATTTGAGACTTCTTGTTTAATGAAAGTCGACTTCTATTTCCATCTTATTTGGGTCTGATACTGAATGTTCATGATTGAAGGATTCGCATGGATTGTGGTGACTGTGTTGTAATGGATGTTTGATTGCAGTGTAGTTATATCGTTTTGAGTTTTTTGAAACTTCGAATTCAAGAGGATCTTGTTTTCAGAGTTTTTCCTCCTTAGGTTGTTGAAAGACTTGATGTCCAGAGCAGACCTTTACATATTCTCCTCAATTTTTTCCTCCTACTCACCCTTACTACAACTTACTGGCTGAAGTTGATCAAGACCTCATTTGCTTATGCATGTTGAACCCATTTTATGAGTTAAAACGATATTCTCTTAGGTCTACCCCATTTGACCTCTTTAAACCCATTAACTGTGACATATAACCTGATGGGTACCAGGCTTACCTCTGCCGCAATCCAGAGGTGACTTCTGGCGCTGTTGCTGGGGAACGAATTGAAGACTTTTCCCTGGGTAGAATGACAACGAGCTTCTGATTCTAAAGGTGCATCAGATATCAAAACCATTGAAGATTGCATTTGCACCTGACGACTCCACTGTCTCGACTCCACGGTTTCAGTGTGGCTGCCTCTGGCTACAGCTATAGCCCCTAGGAGAACATAATGATCAGATCTGGTCTTTGATGGTGAACAAAGACCAAACACACTCGTTCTGCATATCTTTCACCTCAGGACTCCATGATTAAAGGATCCAGTGGCGAATCCATTATTTTGAAATGGAAAGGATTTTAGCTTAGAGGTTTGCTTTCTGCGATTTTTCAAAAATAGTTGGTTTCCCTAACCCGCTACCTAGTAGAGATGAATGGGAAAGTAGCCTTCCTAAATTTCAAGGAAAAGAGTGGGAAGCACTAACTGAACATTTGTTGAACTTTCATGTTTTTATTCATCTACTTCATATCATTCATGAAGATGTTCAGATTAAGCTTTTTAAGTATTTATTACAGGGGATTGCTCATGATTGGTGTCGATCTCTTCCCATTGCAAGGATCATCTCTTTGACAAGTTTTCATGCAGCTTTCAATTCGTTTTGTAAAGATTAATTTTCAGCTGAGGATCTTTATGAAAACTGTTGTGATGAGTTTTCTTTGCTCTATAAAGATTCTGTTTGTCACATGTACCATATTTATGATGAAGTTGTTATTGTGGAAGAAAGCATTTGCCATGAAGAGCATGAGGTGTTGAATGGTATTCATTATGTTAGAAATAACATAGAAACGTCTGACATTATATCAGACGTGTATGTTGTTTTAAGCGTTCATGAAGATCTACATGTCTCTTCTGAATATCCCAATGTCAAAGAGCAAGTGTATTATGTAGAAGATTTTTCTCCTGACTATGAAGTTGAGATAGATGAAAAGCTAACAACAAAAGCTAGGGAAGATTCCTCTATGTTTCTTCCTAGTTTTTCATAATCAAAGGCAGAGTTTGTTTACTGCTCTTATAAAGGAAATGCAGAGGATATTTCGGTCCTGGAAACAGATGTTCTTGGCAGCCCTGCTTATGATGGAGAAGTGATGTCGGATATTGACCAAGAACAAATGATTGTTGATGAATATCCTAGCGAAGATGATGAAGAGCAGAGCTCTCCCATGATTCCTTTTTATTATGATTGTGAATATGATCCTTGGGCGAGCCATGAAGGAGAAAAGGAGGAGCCAAATGCGCAATTTATCTCCTATTCAAAACCTGTAAATGAGCAGATATCGCCTAGTACCAGCCAGCCCATGTATGACAACTATGAATCAGATTCGGAGTTGGCTATGCAGGATTTCCAAGAGCATACAACAGAGTCTTATCCTCTATTCACTAAAGAAAAATACTATGAGGAAATCAACCATCCTGGACCTGCAGAAGACACCGAGCAACAAATTGAAGAGTAGAGCTTTCCCACGATTCTTGTTTATGGCGATTATTAATCTGACCCTTGGGAGAGCCATGAAGAAGAAAAGGAGTAGCAGAAGGGGCAGTCTATCTCTTATCCAGAGCTTACTAGTGAGTGGTCATCGCCTAAAATCAGTCAGCCTGGATTGGCCTTTCACCCACACGCGCTTGTCAGAGACATTCAACCTGGTGTGAACAATTGCAAGACAAATCAGGCTACTTGGTGCAAATTTTTTGGAGTTTGCCACTTGTCCTATGAGCCTCTGGAGGAATACATGGTGTTGTATTTCGTTCATATTTTGAAGTCGCCCAGATTTATCCTGACCTCAACATTAGGAGGAAAGCTAAAGAATGTAATCGTTCTTCTATCACGGTTGCATTAGCTATTATTAATCATTGACAGAATAAGCAAATTTGCAGCTAGAAAGTTGCTTGAATGGCTATGGTGGAAGTTTTCTTTCACCTAGCACTGTGTAAAAATTAAATTAGTTTAGGACTGTACATAAATAAGCTCCTTGGAGCATGTGTGTCTATTTTCGTTTTTACTTATCGACATGTATTCCTCAGCAGGGTGTTTTGAGCTTGACTCCGTAGCCCAATGCAGAAGGCAACTGGAACTGCAAAGGGAGTTCTTAAAGCCTTGCACGGAGGACTCTATCCCCCATGGAGCCTAATGTTATCAGATATTCTTGTAGGGGGTTGTTTTTCCTTTGGATTTCTCCCTTGGATGACAAAATGCGAAAGAAGGGGGCTTAAAAATCCAAAAATGTGTGTCATCCAAAGTCGGGGCGCGTTGTGCCAAGGCGTGCACATATTGGAGGGGAGCTAGCGCTCGCTAAGCTCCAGTTTAGGAGTTTTGGGAACAGGAGAGTCGAGAGTGGCTCACTTCAGTGCACCCGAAGCCCGAACTCGCAAAGCACCCGAGAGTGGGCCCAAGGTCGCAGTCGGAGGTCATGTGGAAAGGTTGGCGCCCATCGCGAGGAGCCTCAGTCGTCGAATCGAAAGAAAGCCTTACCGTTGATCCGACTAAGGCGATTTCGTCAGATCGAGAGTTGAGGGTTTTGTTGTCAAGTGATATGAGGATTCTTGAAGGGAGAAATCCCGGAGCGCCTGTGGAGATAAGCGTTGGGTCATTACCCAGGGTCGGATGCGGGTAAAGGTGCAGAGTTCACGTTAGGTATGCCAGGGGCTGAAACGTTGGTGTTGGTTGTTGGCCGTAGAAAGAGGCTGCCACGTTTTCCAAGTGGCAAGTCGACTCAGCCCCATCTTGATCCTGATGCAGACAGTTCATGAAAGTGAGGCGTCAATTTAGACCTCGTGTCACCCCATAAATGGAAAATATACAGAGAGCGGCCAAAAAGGCAGACTGTCAATTATGAACAGTTTTTCCTATAAAGCACATAACGGTGAGTGGCTCCCATGTGACATGAGAAGGCTTGCACAGTCTGACAGAGCACTCGCCGACTGAAATGTTAATGCAGTGGTTCGAGCATGCCTCTGCAGGGCAAATTTTTGAGTATATGTATGTAGTTTTGAGTTTTATTAGAGGTCAATGGTTGAGCCAAGCTCCTGTATTGTAATGTTTTAATGAAGGTGTCGTTCTCTGGTTTTGTAACTTGATTTGAGACTTCTTATTTAATGAAAGTCAACTTCTATTTCCATATTATTTGCGTCTGATACTGAACGTTCATGATTGAAGGATTTGCATGGATTGTGGTGACTGTGTTGTAATGGATGTTTGATTGCAATGCAGTTATAACGTTTTTAGTTTCTTGAAACTTTGAATTCAATAGGATCTTGTTTTCAGAGTTTTTCCTCCTTAGGTTTTTGGAAGACCTGATGTCCAGAGCAGACATTTACATCTTCTCCTCAATTTCTTCCTCCTACTCACCCTTACTACAACTTACTGGCTGAAGTTGATCAAGACCTCATTTGCTTGTGCATACTGCCTCAATTTTCCGAGTTAAAACGATATTCTCTTCAGTCTGCCCCATTTGACCTCTTTAAATCCATTAACCATGACATATAACTTGATGGGTACTGGGCTTACCTCTGCCGCAATCCAGAGGTGACTTCTGGTGCTAACAATATCCATGGATGCGATGAAAAATACTTGGAAATGACGTGTAATTGGCGTAATGTTGAGCTACAGTTGAACAAGGGTGGTCGCGCAAAGTTTCAAATGGTCCAATTTTCGAAAAATAATAAAATAACCAACAAAGCGTTCTTTTATACTTTTCCAAATTTCTAGGGCATCAGGAAATAGTTTGGGGAAACCCACTTTTCACCCCAAAATGCACCTGGTGGTGCCACGTATCCCCGAATGAAAACCACGGTTTAGATTTCGGCTTACTTTCCAAAATTAAACGTCGTGTAGTTTCTCCTGTCGAAATCATCCTAGACCGTCGATCTAGACAGTTCACGATCTGTGACATGTTGGGCCCCATCATTTAGCGCTCTGGCCAGCTTTAGTTGTTTCCCTACCAAATATGGCCCCTTCCTTGGTTTATCAGGCTTCCAAACAAATTTATTGTCTCGATAGGTCCTGAAATCTCAATTTCACGTAAAATTTTAATGGTGACTAACATGGGCTCTAACTGGCAATGCTATCCTCCTAGTGAGGTAGAAAAGAACGACAGACCAAGTTCCTGCCCATTGGGCTTTATTCTACTCATGCAACTAAATCGATCAACATATTATTCACAAAATTTTGTTCACATAACTCAAATTACACTCAACATAACTTAGGGCTTTCGCTTCGGGCTTCAATTTCTGTTGATTTTATTTCAATTACTTCAACTAAAAAACAAAAATGGTTATATACAATGAATGGAAAGGCTAAAAATTTCTCTAAGCAAGATAATGCTTGAGAAACCTGCCATTCACAAATCCTCCACCAACAAGAACTCGATTATGTTCTTGTAGCGAATAAGCATTATTTCCATGGTATGCCACAATTTTTAAAGGTCCCAACCATAGATGGTCAAATTTCCCATGCTTTCCTCTTTCCTCATTCCCGACATCCTATTTCAACAAAAAATACCCCACTTTGAAATCATCTTCCTTAGTATGCCTATTAAAAGCCTTTTTAATTATGTCTTGGTGTAATATAATAACCAACAAAGTGCGCTTTTATACTTTTCCAAATTTTGAGGGTGTGAGGAAGTAGTTTGGGGCAACCCACTTTTCACCCCAAAATGCACTTGGTGGCGCCACGTATCCCTGAACGAAAACCATGGTTTAGATTTCAGCTTGCTTTCCGAAATTTACCCCCACGCAGCGAAATCATCCTCGATTGTCGATCTGGAGAGTTCATGATCTGCGACGCGTCGGGCCCCATCATTTAGCGCTCCTGCCAGCTTTAGCTGTTTCCCTACCAAATATAGCCCCTTCCTTGGTTTATCAGGCTTCCAAACCAATTTAGCGTCTCGATAGGTCCTAAAATCTCGATTTCACATAAAATTTTAATGTTGACTAACATGGGCTCCAACTAGGGATGCTATCCTCCCGGCAAGGTAGCAAATAATGACAGACCAACTGCCTGCCCATTGGGCTTTATTCCACTCATGCAACTAAATCGATCAACATCTTATTCACAAAATTTCGTTCACATAATTCAAATTACACTCAGCATAACTTAGGGATTTTTCTTCGGGCTTCAATTTCTGCTAATTTTATTTCAATTAATTCAACTGAAAAACAAAAATGGTTATATACAATGAATGGAAAGGGTGAAAAATTATTTAAGTGAGATAATGCTTGAGAAACCTGCCATTCACAGGTCCTCCACCAACAAGATCTTCATTATGTTCTTGTAGTAGATAGGAATTATTTCCATGGTATGCCACAATTTTGAAAGGTCCCAACCATAGATGGTTAAATTTCCCATGCTTTCCTCTATCCTCATTCCCGACAACCCATTTCAACACCAAATCCCCCACTTTGAAATCATCTTCCTTAGTATGCCTGTCAAAATCCTTTTTAATTTTGTCTTGGTGTAATTGAGAGTCGTTGAAGGCTTTCTCTCTTGTTTTATGGACATTGATTAATTCATTTGTTCTCCTTTGAGTGGCATCTGGTTCAACATCTTTCTCCTATAGTAATCTCATCACTGGCAGTCCTAATGAAGTAGGAGAAACTGCCTCTGTGCCATACACAATCTGGAAGGCTGAAGTTGTAATAAACCTTTTAGTAGTGATCATGTCAGGCCACAGTTCATAGATAAGCTTCTTGTGCCAAGCCTTTTTGTTATCTTGCAACAATTTTTTGATAATTTTGGTCAAGATTTTATTGGTTGACTCGGCTAACCCATTACCTTGAGGGTAATAAGATGTGGAATGGACAAGAGTTATATTGTAATCTGATCCGGATTATTTTCGGCACGAAATGAGAGCGGAGATATAATAAAGAAATGGACAGAGATATCGTGTATATCCAATAATATAACATAAATATATCAGAGATGCAACCATAAACATGGAGATACAATAATACATGATTTCTATTAATGAAAGAAATGTACAGAGACTATAAAAATACAGAGTGAAAGACTTGCTAGAATGGTGGCAGCTTATCTCTGAGAAGAGATGTGACAGCTACTCGCATTCGCAAGAAGATGATTACAATGAGGCTCTGAAGGCCTTTTTACAATAAACAGGAATGTCAAAAACCCTTGACATCCAAAAACCTAACCCTAGGAGATGAAGAGCCAAAAGTCATGTGGGCCCGGTTTGGGTAAGTTGGTGCATCAACTTCCCGGGGTCGTAACTTTTGCATATGATCTCCGTTTTAGGCGTATGATAGCCCATAGTCCATTGGAAAGGTATAGTTGAGGAGATTCATTTTGGGGACTCAATCATGCCTTTGGAGATCATTAAGTTGGGTTGATCCCGAAAAAACCTTCATTTAGGCCCTCAAAATGGCCCCGGAAGTTAAAACCTGCTAAAAATAGTAAATTGCCAAAATTGCCAGAAAACTATCTTAAGCCAGTTGGAAGAGGTGGGTGGCCATCGATATCCACCTAGATCAATCCTCCCTCCTTAGGAAGTAATGGTCTCCATTGCATTGAGTTCTCGGGGGAGAGGGAGAAGCGTTTGTTGAATCTGCATCTTGGTGAGCTGCTTGTCTTGCTGAAGACGTCGCACTGCTCAATTTGTGAAAGTTTGTCACGAACTTGTTGAGGTTAAGGCTGTTCAACAAGTTAAGATACATGAGAGGACGGTGTGCAGAAGAATTCTTTGCATTTTGCTGCAGCTTTATCGACCTGCTTCTGTTGGATAGAAGGTGCTTGGGGCGAGGCTATAATGGTTGCAGTGTCCTTTTGTTCTCCTTCTGAACAGATTGTGAAGAAGCTAAATTTTGCAGTACGAGATACTACCTTGCGGCACTTTTTAGGTGGAACAGTAGTCAGAACTACCTCTGATATTCTGTAGAGATGACCCCCTAGAGAAACAATGACACTGCGGGGTCGAGACTCATAAACAACATGTCGCTTCCACATATATGGTTGGCCTAAGAGAACATCACAGACATCCAATGGGGCAACATCACATAATACCTCATCCTTGAAGGGCTAGATGTCGTATGACAATCGACATTGTTCGTTGACACGAAGATCTCGTCTTTGGCGAAGCCACCCGATGTTGTATGGTTGCGGGTGTGGTGTTGTCGACAATCCCAACTGTTTGACGACCTATGTTGAGATGAGGTTCTTCTGGCTTCCGCTATCAACAATAAAATGCAGTGGGGTCCCCTTCACCCACATCTATGAATGAAAAAGGCGCTCCCCCTCCTTAGGATATGTTGGTTCTTCTGGTTGAATTGTTGCGATCGCGACAATAGCAACGGGGTCTGTGTCAATGATCTATCCTTTACCAGTATTTTCAGAATTAGATTCGGAATCAGGGTTCGGCTCCTTGTCTTTGATCTCGGCCACCAATGATTGTTTTCAGTGACATTCATCAGGGTCGTGCCAGGGGATTTTGTGGAAATCGCACCATTTTCCGGTGTCCTTCTTTGTCTTCCCATGACCCTTATTTTCCTGTGGTTTGGATTGGTTTTTGGGAGATTGTCTGTTAGGGTTGTCTTTGTCATACTTTGGTTGTTGCGGATTTGCAGACCCAAACTCCCATTTGTTCTGGTGCTTAAATTTTTTCTCGATTTTAACAACATATCGATAAGCAGCACCGAGTGACGAGATATCTAGAAAATCCATTCCAGTTTGGATGTATATGTGTAGAGCCCCACGGTATTTCAGAACCAAATGTCGTTCGGAGTCTTTGATACCTAGCTTGGTGCGTAAGGTATGGAAGGTATCGGTGAACTCCGGAATTGCTTGGCCCCTTTCTTGGCGCAGTGTGGTCCATCTCATGTACTAGTCCTCATAGTTGCTAACAGGATAAAACTGTTCCTTTACCGCATCCACAAAAAAAATCCCAAGTGAGATCGATCCCATATATTTCAGACTCCTCTGTAGAACTTTGCTCCCAGTAAGTTTCCCATCAATGTTTGACATGAGGGAGAGCTTTAAGGAGTGTGAAGGTGATCTTTTCTCTGTCGGAAAAATTATGAACAGAGAAATAACCTTCTAGCAGAGTTAACCATTTTTCTAGGGCTTCTACATCTATCTGTCCTTCAAATACAGGAATATCAAAATTAACTTGTACCTTGAAAGGAAAGGTGCTTCCAAAGTGGTCGTTTGATGAAGATGTGTCTGTTGCTATTGACAGGCATTGAAGGATGTGGGAAAAATTCTCCATATTTTCGTCCTTTTGTCACGTGAGAGCTTGCTCAAGCAACAGACTAATAGGATCGTCTGCTCCGTTGTTTTTCTTTTCTTCCGCCATTGAGGGTTTCTTGGGTGTGTGAGAGAGATTTTCTTCAAGAGAGACAAGCTCGAGACCAAACTTGCTATAATCGGACCTCGTCGGGCACATGCAGTGAGAAAAACGATCAAGAACAACCTGCTCTGATACCACTAATCCGAATTATTTTCGGCACGAAATGAGAGCGGAGATATAATAAAGAAATGCACAGAGATATCACGTATATCAAATAATATAACAGAAATATATCAGAGATGCAACCATAAACATGGAGATACAGTAATACATGATTTCTATTAATGAAAGAAATGTACAGAGACTGTAAAAATACAGAGTGAAAGACTCAATAGAATGGTGGCAGCTTATATTCGAGAAGAGATGTGACAGATACTCGCATTCGCAAGAAGATGATTACAATGATGCTCTAAAGGTCTCTTTACAATAAACAGGAATGTCAAAAACCCTTGACATCAAAAAACCTAACCCTAGGAGATGAAGCGCCAAAAGTCATGTGGGCCCCGTTTGGGTAAGTTGGTGCATCAACTTCCCGGGGTCGTAACTTTTGCATACAATCTTCGTTTTAGGCGTATGATAGCCCGTTGGAAAGGTATCATCGAGGAGACTCATTTTGGGGCCTCAATCATGACTTTGACAATAATTGATTTGGGTCGATCCTAAAAAAACCTTCATTTAGGCCCTCAAAATGGCCTTGGAAGTTCAAACCTGCTAAAAATAATAAATTGCCAAAATTGCCAGAAAATTATTTTGAGCCAGTTGGAAGAGGTGGGTGGCCATCGATATCCACCTGGATCAATCCTCCCTCCTTAGGAAGTAATGGTTTCCATTGCGTTGAGTTTCCGGGGGAGAGGGAAAAATGTTTGTTGAATCTGCATCTTGGTGAGCTGCTTGTCTTGCTGGAGACGTCACGCTACTCAATTTGTGGAAGTCTGTCACGAACCTGTTGAGGTTGAGATTGTTCAACAAGTCAAGATACATGAGAGGATGGTGTGTAGAAGAAATCTTTGCATTTTGCTACAGCCTTATCGACCTGCTTCTGTTGGATAGAAGGTGCTTGGAGCGAGGTTGTAGCGGTTGCAGTGTCCTTCTGTTCTCCTTCTGAACAGATTGTGAAGAAGCTAAATTTTGCAGTATGAGATACTACCTTGTGGCACTTTTTAGGTGGAATAGTAGTCGGAACTACCTCTGGTATTCTGTAGAGATGAGCCCCCAGAGAAACAATGACACTGCATGGTCAAGACTCATAAACAACATGGTGCTTCCACATATATGGTCTACCCAAGAGAACATCACAAACATCCAGTGGGGTAGAATCACATAATACCTCATCCTTGAAGGGCTAGATACCGTATGACAATCGACACTGTTGGCTGACACAAAGATCTCGTCCTTGGCAAAGCCACCCGATGTTGTATGGTTGCGGGTGGTGTGGTGTTGTCGACAATCCCAACTGTTTGACGACCTCTGTTGAGATGAGGTTCTTCTAGCTTCCACTATCAACAATAAAATGCAGCAGGGTCCCCTTCACCCACATCTGTGAATGAAAAAAGTGCTCCCCCTCCTCGGTATCTGTTGGTTCTTCTGGTTGAATTGTTGCGATCGTGACAATAGTAGTGGGGTCTGTGTCAATGATCTATCCTTTACCAATATTTTTAGAATCAGATTCTGAATTAGGGTTTGGCTCCTTGTCTTTGATCTCAGCCACCAATGATTGTTCTGAGTGACATTCATCGGTGTTGTGCCAAGGGATTTTGTGGAAATCGCACCATTTTCGGTGTTCTTCTTTGTCTTCCCATGATCCTTCTTTTCCTGTGGCTTGGACTGGTTTTCGGGAGACTGTCTGTTAAGGTTGTCTTTGTCATACTTTGGTTGTTGCAGATTTGCAGACCCAAACTCCCATTTGTTCTGGTGCTTAAATTTATGCTCGATTTTAACAACATGTCGATAAGCAGCACCGAGTGACGAGATATCCAGAAAATACATTTTAGTTTGGATGTATCTGTGTAGAGCCCCACGATATTTTAGAACCAAATGTTGTTTGGAGTCTTTGATACCCAGCTTGGTGCGCAAGGTATGGAAGGTATTGGTGAACTCTGGAATTGCTTGGCCCCTCTCTTGTCGCAGTGTGGTCCATCTCATGTACTGGTCCTCATAGTTGCCAACAGGATAATACTGTTGGTTTGCCATATCCACAAAAAACTACGAAGTGGGCTCGGCCCCATATATTCCAGGCTCCTCTGCGGAACTTTTCTCGCAGTAAGTTTCCCACTAATGTTTGACATGAGGGAGAGCTTTAAGGAGTGGGAAGGTGATCTTTTCTCTGTCGGAAAAATTGTGAACAAAGAAATAACCCTCTAGTAGAGTTAACCATTTTTCTAGGGCTTCTGCATCTATCTGTCCTTCAAATATAGGAATATAAAAATTAACTTGTACCTTGAAATGCGAGGTGCTTCCAAAGTGGTCGTTTGATGAAGATGCACCTGTTGCTATCGGCAGGCGTTGAAGGATGTGGGAAAAATTCTCCATCATTTCGTCCCTCTGTCGCGTGAGAGCTTGCTCAAGCAACAGACTAATAGGATCATCTACTCCATCGTTTTTCTTTTCTTCCGCCATTGAGGCTTTCTTGGGTGTGTGAGTTCGATTGTCTTCAAGAGAGACAAGCTTGAGACCTAACTTGCTATACTCGGACCTCGTCGGGGACATGCACTGAAAAAAACGATCAAGAACAACCTACTTTGATACCACTGATCCGGATTATTTTCGGCACGAATTGAGAGCAGAGATATAATAAAGAAATGCACAGAGATATCGTGTATATCCAATAATACAACAAAAATATATCAGAGATGCAACCATAAACACAGAGATACAGTAATACACGATTTTTATTAATGGAAGAAATGTACAAAGACTGTAAAAATACAGAGTGAAAGACTCGCTATAATGGTGGCAACTTATCTCTGAGAAGAGATGGGATGGCTACTCGCATTCGTAAAAAGATGATTACAATGAGGCTCTGCAGGCCTTTTTACAATAAATAGAAATGTCAAAAACCCTCGACATCCAAAAACCTAACCATAGGAGATGAAGCGCCAAAAGTCATGTGAGCCCCGTTTGGGTAAGTTGGTGCATCAACTTCCCGGGGTCGTAACTTTTGCATACGATCTTCGTTTTAGGCGTATGATAGCCCGTTGGAAAGCTATCGTCGAGGAGATTCATTTTTGGGCCTCAATCATGTATATGGCCATCATTGAGTTGGGTCGATCCTAGAAAACCTTCATTTATGCCCTCAAAATGGCCTCGAAAGTTAAAACCTGTTAAAAATAGTAAATTGCCAGAAAACTGTTTTGAGCCAGTTGAAAAATGTGGGTGGCCACCAATATCCACTGGGATCATAATCACTGCAATTTTTTTCCATCTTTTTGGACTTAAATTCTACTACATTGTATGTAATGATTTTGATTGGACAACCAAACCTAGAAAAAATATTGTTCTCCAAAAACTGAATAATAACAGTATCTATGGCTAGCCTTGTGGGAACTGCTTCAATCCACTCGGTGAAGTAATTTTTGGCTGTCAGTATCCACTTGTCCTAAGTTGAAGACTGTGGATGAATTTCTCCTATGAAATCAAGGCCCCATTGTCTAAAAGGTGCTTCAACGAAGATAGGCTTCAAGGGAAAAGGTTTCAGTTTTCTCTTCCCATCAAAAATTTGGCATTCATGACAGCTTGAAACTTCTCTGTAAACATCAGAAAAAATGCTAGGCCAATAGAACCCAACTCTCGGTATCTTGTGCACAGTGGTTTTCCAATAATGGTGCCCTCCACAATCACCTTTATCAAATTCTCTGATGTTTTTTTCTACTTCTCCTTCCAACAAACAACTTAGCAAGATTCCTCATGGATCCTTCCAATACAAATATTGATTTAGAATACAAAACTTTGTTGCTTTTGGCTTCAAAAACTTGGCCTTAGTTTTGCTCAATTGAGGAGGAGCCTGCAAACTTATTAACACATAAATAATGTCAACATACCATGGGGAGTCAAGGAATTTTTGGGATACCTGAGGGACCTCTTCTTCTTCTTAATCTGCTGACAAATATGCAATGAAATTAATTCCAAAGAGCTCACAATTTGTATGTGCCATCAAATTTTCAAGTCCCCGCCCCTTGATCAACTGGGTAGGTTTAATCTCAAGGTCATACTCCAACAACATAGCTATCAACTTGCCCCTTTTTCCCTCTGGATCAGGTTGAGTTAAAACGTCCTTCACAAAACTGTTGGGCACATAAGTAATGGTATGAGAATGTAAGATATAAACTCTAAACTCCTTTAGGGCCTTAACCAATGCATATGCCTACTTCTCCATGATATCATACTTTAATGGGGAATCCATCAATGTCCTGCTATAGTATGTTATAGGCCTCTCAAAATTCTGTTCATATTTTTGTAATAAAACACCAACAATGGTGTGCTCTGAGGCAAAAGAAAACAATATAAAGTCTTTTGCAAAATTGGGACTGGCTAGCACTGGGGCTTTGGTCAATGCCACTTTAATATCTTAAAAGGATTTTCTGGCTTTAGGGTTCCACTTTATCTCACTTCCTTTCTTGAGCATGTTAGTGATATGCTTTATGATTTCAACAAGGTTAAGGATGAACTTTCTTAGAAAATTTACTTTCCTCAAGAAAGATTGCACCTCTTTCTTGCTTCTGGGTGTGCCAATTTTAAGGATTCCCTCAACTCTGCTAGGATCTATCTTTATTCCCTCCTTTGAAATAATGTTTCCAAGCAACTTCCCCTCCTCCATGCCAAAATTAGACTTCTTGGGGTTCAATAAAATCCCAAACTTTGTACATTTTTTAAAATCTCTTCTTAGATGTTTAAGATGGTTTTCATCAGAAACTGAATATACAGTGATATCATCTAAGTAAATAACAATAAATTTATCTTTCTCATCAACAAAGGCTATATCCATAGCTCTTTGGAAAGTTGCTTCTGCATTCATGAGCCCAAAAGACATTTTGGCATACATGAAGGTGCCCCGTGGTGTTGTAAAGGCTATATTTTCTTGATCATCGGGGTGTACCATGATTTGATTGTACCCGGAGAAATCATCCAACATTGATATTTTTTAAGAACCAACCACTTTCTGTAGAATGTGATCCATCTTAGGCAGTGGGTAATTGTCCTTGAGAGATACCCTATTCAGATTTCTAAATTCCACACATAATTTGGTCTCTCCACTTTTCTTTCTGATAGGTACCAGATTTGCCACCCACTTAGAAAATCTCAAAGATACTATGATCTTGGCTTCAAACAACCTTTTTACCTCTTTTTCAATCAAGGGCAGTAGTAAAGGATTTATTCTTCTTAATTTCTGCTTGAAAGGTTCATGATCTTCTTTGATTGGAATTACATGTTGAATCACCTTGGTATCATAAACTTTTAGATCTTCATAACTCCGGGCAAAAACATCAGGAAATTCTTTCAATAAATTAATATACCTTTACTTAACCTCTAGGCTAAGTGTCTTGGATATCTTGATGATCTTGGGATCCTCATGAGTCCCATTGTTGCAATCTTCAACATCTCCATCATTTACAGTAATTTTAGGACTCTTGGCCACATCATTGTTGTCAAAGAGTTTTTCTAGTGGGACTAGGCATTTGGGAATGATGTTATTTTTTAGTTGTATTATATCCTTACCAACAATCTGATTTTGAAATAGCCATCATTTTCGAACAGAGCTGTATCTTCTTCTTCACAACAATATTCCTCATCAATGTTCAAATTTGCAAATTCACGATCCATCTTAAGGAAACTTTTTATTTGTTTATCATTTTCAAAAACCTGCCAGTACTTAATATTATTAGGTACTGTTGGTCTGTGCTTGACCTCAATTTCATATCCCTTGTTAGGAAAAATTGGAATATTGAAAACTGAGGCTGAAGTAGCTAGAGCATCATCAATTTGATTCTGACCCGTTGGAATCACTGAGAGACTATATTGTGAAAATTCTTCAAGAAGGTCAAGCACTATATTCCTATATATTCGTAATATGGGGTGCTTTGCTTGATATATTCCCTTCACCTAATTTATGATCAACTCAGAATCTCCATATACAACTATCCTCCTAGCACCCATTTCTTTCAAAGTCTTCAATTCCAATACTATTGCCTCATATTCAGCCATATTATTTGTGCACTCAAATGCAAGCTTATAAGAACAAAGTTTTGTGGCCAGTATGGGGGGTTAATCCACACACTAGCTCCTGCTCCTTCTCTACTAACAACTCCATCAAAGTTCATGTTCCACATCTCATTCTCTACACTATCTTGTTGTTCTGAAATTTTCTTAGTTTGTTGATTAGATTTGTCTTTGGCAGTCATATCAGTCTCTGGCACCTTTTCTTCAAAACTTGAATCATTAAAGAAAATGGAAGACCCAATCTCGATCTCCACAAAGTAAATGGGGTGGTTGTTTGGGTGGCTTTTGTTACTAACCATGTATTTGAGCAAAAATTCCTTGTACAACCTCCTATCTTGACCAAAAACAAGGATAGTAGCATATGACATATCCATTTGCAAAGTCCCTTTCAACTTTGCATCCCATGACCTAGACAACAACATGCCAAATTTAAGAGGGATATCGGCAACCACCACATCCATGACCATATTTTTTGCAGGAATTTGAGACAAAGATACCACCGGATCTTTTATTAGACCCAAACACATCACCTTCCTCAAATCAAAAGAAAAAATATCCTTGTAGGGCCTTGCAATGTCCAAACCCAATTGGTCCATGACTACCTTGGGCATCGTATTATGGGATGCTCCTGAATCTAACGTAGCATTGTGCAGAGTCGTATCATGAATCTTCGGACTAACATAGAAAGGAGGGACCTCATCCGCATCACTACTCTCCTCTACACATGGGCCAAACAAGATGGTAGGATGATCATCTTGTATATTCAAAGTATCAAAAGTTTCTTCCATCTTGAGCATCTTAATAATCTGATTTCTATATTCACTATTCTTTATCAGCCCATTGAATGGGACATAGATTTTAATTTTGGCCATCTCACTTTCAAAGTTAAAGGAAGAAGAGGTTTTTTCTATCTCTTCGATGACTGCCTCCTTTGTCGTTTCAGGTACTTTCTTGGAGGTTCTTCCTTTTGCTTTCCTTTCTCCACAACATCCTTTGCAACAGAGTCCTTCTTAGGCCGACTTGAAGAAGGTGTATTATTTTGAGATTCTTTGGTAGGATTTTCCTTTGGAGGATTTGCAGGTACCTTTTTGTTTCGAATATTATATTGTTTCTGGAATTGCATGATGGCATTTTCCAGCCCTATCTGGTAATCTTCCTTTTCCACTGACAACCTTCTATCATTCTCTTGCATGAAGATTTTGTTTGCATCCATGAATTGGTCGTGTTCTTCTTTAGTAAAAAACACCTATGTTTCACTACCATCACAACAATGCATGTTGTCCTCAAAAGTTTCATCAAAATTTTCATTTACATAATTATTTTGAAAATGAGGTCTTATTTGCTTATCACCTTGGTTTTTCCTATTGTAAAGCCTATAAAGAGGTGTATTGTAAGGCTGTAAAGGCTGTTGTTGTAAGGTAATTGTAGAATTCACTTTTGCAGGTTAATGCATGTGTAAGTGTAGGTTGTTGGTCATGCATATGTAATCTAAATTAGCTACAGGGTTGTTCTTGCCTGTGCAAAAGGGTATGATGTTGATTGTGTCTTAGGTGTGGACCAAGGTTAGACATGTAACCTTTTATTTTGAATGAATAAGACAACAATAGAGTAGAACGCTCAAAGGAATGTTGGTTTTTTTCGGTTAAGGGTTTCCAGGGTAAAATCTCGATGTACTGTGTGATTGCTTGCGTCATTTGTGTTCTTAATTAATTTCTTCTTCTCTTCTGCTAGGATTAGTGTGGAAGTGCTTTGCATTTTTTGACATGTGGTATTAGAGCTTAGGTTTTCCCTAACAAGTGAGCTATCAGATTGGTGTAATGCTTTGGCCAGTATATCAAATCTTGATATGAAAATCTTGAATTTGAGAACTAAACCCTAGGTACAATAAGAGTCGTAGGTCATAAATTTTGTTAAAGATCGTGGTAAACAATGGCGAGCAATTCCATAATAGAGATAGAAATATTCAATGGCCAAAATTTTGAGCTTTGGAAGCTTGAAATGGAAGATCTTCTTGTAGATCGAGAAAAATGGGCAGGAATCTGTCCAAGTACCCAGCCGATAGGCATGTCAATGGAAGAATATGAGAAACTCGAAAGAAAAACAAGAAGTATGATACAACTTTGTCTTGCAAATTCGGTGTTGTTGAATGTCTTGGGTGAAGATTTGGCCAAGAAAATATGGGACAAGTTGGGAAGCTTACACTAGTCAAAATCTCTGGTAAATAAGTTGTTTCTCATAAAGAAACCGTATCTTCTGAGGATGAGTGATGGCAGTTTGGTGACTGAGTATTTAAATGTGTGTAATACAGTGTTAAGCCAACTATCATCTGTGGATATAAATATCACTGATGAGGAGAAGTGTATCAGCCTATTATGTTCTTTTCTAGACTCTTGAGATAGCTTAGTCGTGGCCATTAGGAGTAATACAACCACACTAGCGCTAGAGGACGTGGTTGCTTCTCTTATGTTGGAAGAACATGGACGGATTGACCAACGATGCTCTGGTACTGAGAGGTCGACCGGTAGACAAAGGCAAATTCTTTAGTAGAAAGTATAATTCGAAGGGTAGATCTAAATCCCCGGTTCAGTTGGTGCAAAGATGCTGGAAATGCAGTAAAGTTGGGCATTATAAAAAGGATTGTAAGTCAAAGGAAACAAAAGGCAGTGCTGGATCCGATGAGAAGCAGTCGACTGAGAGAAAGATGACCTCGAAAAAGGGAGGTGATGTGTACTTAGCATCGACCAGTACAAAATCGAATCAAGATGTTTGGTTGATCAACTCAGGAGCATCCTATAATATGACACCACATAAAGAATGGTTTTGTGAATATGAACAATACGATGGGGGTGATGTGTTCTCGGGGGACAACTCGACAACCAAAATTGTCAAACAGGGAAGAGTCTGACTAACACTATAGGATGGGATGAAAAGGACCCTTCCAGGTGTGTTACACATTCTAGGTTTGGCAATAAACCTGGTATATGTCAGTAAGATGAGTGATGCAAGTGTGCATACTCTATTTTAGAAGGGCTTGTGTAAGATGGTCAGAGGTGTGATGGTCTTAATGAAGGGAGTTTGGATTGGTACCCTGTACAAGCTGTTAGGGAATGCCGACTCGACTGGGTGAAACAACATCGTTGCACCTAAAATCGTCTTGATTGCGACTCAAATCAACTTGATGTCGACATAACTTGACTTGACTCAATCCAAATCGGTTCAAAATGACTCGACAAGACATGATCAAATCGACCCGACCAGGTTATGGCACGAGAGGATGGAACACATAAGAGAAAAAGGACTTCGAGCTATGCAAAGCAAAGGTATGGCCGAAGGTTTTTCTGAATGTAGTTTAGAAGTCGAATTTTGTGAACATTGCATATATGGGAAACAAAGTCAGGTGAGGTTCACATCTGGAGCGACAAGGGAAAATGAGATTATAGAACTAGTGCATAGTGATGTGTTTGGCCCAGTTACAATGCCTTCACTTGGTGGATCCCTATATTATGTCTCCTTCATAGATTGTTTTTCTAGGAAGACATGTATACATTTCCCGAGGAAGAAATCATAGGTTTTTGAGAGATTTAAGGAGTTTAAAGCTCTTGTGGAAAACCAGACAGAGAAGAGGATTAAAATGTTGAGAACTGACAATGGTGGTGAATTCTATCGAAAGGAATTTGATTAGTTCTGTAAGAGGTGTGGCATAACATGCCAAAATAGCACACCAGATACCCCACAACAAAATGGAGTTGCCGAGAGAATGAACATAACATTGATGGATAAGGCAAGGAGCATGCTCAGTGGTGTTGGGCTTGCACAAGAAATACAAGATAGGTGTGCACATCTGAAGAGCATCCAAGCAAGAAGATCGATTCTGAGGTGTGCTAAAGAAGCTGAAGAGTATTCTTGGGGTCTAAAGGTGTGCAAGAAGAGTTTTCTTGAAGTTTTGAGGGTGCACTATGAAGGACTAAGGTCTATGATGTTGCAAAGTGAGTTGTTTTGAGGTTGTGATGTTGCAGGCAAGGATTATATTATGGGAATGATGCTACGAGGTTCACTAGGACATGAAGGCTAAATTTGACCAGCGTTTGAATCTGTGTCTGGGGTATGAAGTAAAGAGAGACTCTAGAGCATGAAAGTTAAGGGTATGCTAACGCTATGAAATACATGAAGTATGAAGCATGCAGGCGAAGTTAGAAGTACTATGTGTATTAAGATCTTAGGTTGGTGCCTATACAGGTCTTATTGAGTTTGTGCTCAGCTGGGGAGATTGGTGTCTCCAGTAGGTTGGTGCCTACACAATATCTTGTTGAGTTGGTGCTCAACCGAGGAGATTGGTGTCTCCAGTAGGTTGGTGCCTACAAGCTTTGTTATAGTAGGTTGGTACCTATATACATTTATAAAGATAAGTTTTTGAGGTTTTCTACCGCAAGGGTTTCCACACTAAATTTTGAGCATTATGATTTGAGTTTATATGTGCTAGCGAATGATTGATGATGAATGGTTAGATAAAGTAAAAAGTATCTTATACTAATTCACCCCCCCCCACCCCCCCCCTCTCAGTACAAGCACATGTTTAACACAAATTTAGGGAATGAATAATAAATCCTTAGGGTGATTTTTTCCACCACATCGAGCAATAACTCTCTTGTTCTGTTGGTTGGCACAATTTGGGTGCAATGGTTTAGGTATACTGGATGTTGTAGGGTGAATAGTTGTTCCAACACTCCGTTGAGCCTCTCTGTGAGTCAAGGTCATGATTGGAAGGTATGGTAGTAGTCTAAGCGAGACTCCAACATTCTTCTTGGGACATCAGGGCCTGGCTCACCCATAGAATTTTGTAGTAGGAAGGGTTAGGTGCTAAGGCAAAGAAATCATGGAGTTGGGGCTTTGAGGCCATACCAATATTGGATTCTCAATAGTGTGCCCAACCCCAACAACAACATGACTGGGAAAGAGAGCAACAAAGGGAGGACACTACACTCTGATCCAAAGGTACAGATGCAAGAAGAGATAGGAAAGAAAGGAATTCAAGAGGCGAGGATAGACAAACACAAGGTCCCCATGACACAAGCCCAACACAAAGAAAACATAACATAAAAGAGCTCTATCACCTAAGTGTGTCACTGGAGGCTAAGCAAGTCATTGAGCAATGTGAGGAAGCAATCTGAAGTAAGAAAGGATCAACATCCAGAACAAAAATTGTGGAGTTAGCAGGATGGGTGGAAGATCCAGGCTATTCACAAACAAGAGACACCAAATTCTATACGGCGACATAACTGTTATGGATGGTCAAGGCATTGTTGGCTCAGGTCCTTGAGGACAAAATTATTCCTCAAAAGCAACTCCTCAGGGAAATGGAGCTAACGAGGAAATAAAATCTAATAATGGAGAAAAAAATCGAGGCTTTAGGGTGCTATGCATTTGGTGTCAAATTCACAACCAACAACTAGCAAGGGACAACATGACAAGTCAGTTCGGGAGATCGGGGCCATGGGAAATACATTGACATGTCAACAAATCCCATTGCGATCGAGGAATAATAGACAGAAGAAAGGGACTTCCCGACAATAAACAAGCAAACACGATGATTATGCAACCTCAAAAGGATAATTTGGTTCCTTCATTCTCAATGTAACTTAGCGATCTTTGTTTTCTAGTTTTCTTAGTTCATCAGTTAAATCAAACTGTCATAGTACCTATGCTCAAGAAACTAACAAACAATAGTTATATAGTAGGCATCTACAATGACAATATATTTCAAAATGGCACTGAGTTTTTTGGAGCTTTGAGGTATGGTTTTTGTAATGGTAGACGTTAGGAAGCCTTGGATGTACATTTTTATTCATAATAGAATTTTAGACACTAACTTAAAAAATTCTTAATATCGCCCTTATTATTATTATTTTTTAAAATTTTGTTTTAGTTTTTTTAATTATAGTTTCTCTCTCTCTCTCTCTCTCTCTCTCTCTCTCTCTCTCTATATATATATATATATATATATTATTTGTAGTTTAAAAAAACAATACTTGTCGTTTAATTCAATACCATGTGTATTGATTTTTTTAATTATTAATAAGTAACCAACTATTTTGATTTTTTAACTTTTTTAATAAGTAATCAAATTTTTGGTAGTCATGTTGAAATTTTAAATAACATACTCTAAACATGCTATGACTTGGATTTTTTCTAGCCATATTTTTCTAACTTTTTTTGTCCAAAATTTGGCTAAAAATTTAGAAGAATTGTTGGAATTGTAGATATCAATTGTTTAGATTGCACAATTTGGGTGCAATAGGGGTTTTTGAGGACATTGATTCCACTTATGCATTCAAAAATGCAATTTTAGCAATGAAAATTTGCAATTTGACAAAAAAATTATATAGCCGAATTTCTACGATGATTGCTAGAAAAAGTCTAAATCGTATAACATCTAGATTTCTTCTTTTTAACTTATAGGGTGATATCATCATGTTGTTATTTATTGTTTGGTGCTTAAAGCGATAAATTAACCTTAAAAGAGTGGACATTTTAAGATTGTTTTTATGATTTCGTTTGGAACAATATCAGTTTATTAGGCTATGGTTTAAAAAATGATGTGATTTTAAGCCCAAAATAGGATTTTTTTTCTTTTTTTTTGTAAGTGAGATGGTGGAATTTTATATTAACAGAGAAAAACATTACATGGTCTATGTTGTTGGCTTGCCACTAGGGAAACTAGACCAACAACATAAGAGTAATTTATTTGTCCAAATTGTCTGTGATGTGTTAACACTCTGTAATTTGCCCAAGGTTGAGGAGGCAATCACTGAGGTAACATCAAACCACTTGGAGTTCTGGATCTATCCCTCCAAGACTCTGAGAGGGCTCTCTCTGTTTGATATAACTTTGTTTGTTGGGAATTGTAGGCTAGTTAAAAAGTACAGGGTTTGGGTCTTTTAAATTGGTTGGTTGAAACAAGAAAGGAAGGCCATTGGGTAATCGAGTCAAAGAGGCCCGATCCAATCAAGACAGGTTCTACAGGAAAACTTACACGGCAGGGTAGGCACCTTTGTTGGATTCTTGAGATTATTGAATGATGTGAAAGAAAATGTAAGGATAGAATATTGTACCAGAGCAATTAACAATTCTGGAGCTAATCCTCTAGCAGAAAACATAAAAATTATCCAAACACCGGAAACCGAGTGTACTTTTGAACAAATTATGATCTTAATCTTTTATTGAATAATTCAGAAGAAAACAATATGTAACAGGGACACTTCACCAAATAGATATGCCACAGGAACACTGAAAGCTTGTCTTGTATTACTGAATTTTGATTAAAAGAGGCTCTGTGAGCTGCTCTACAATATTGATCTTTTTAACAGGTCTCAATTCATCAACCATTGTACATTTGAATTATAAAAATATATAGAAATATTAACTCCTAGGATCAAGAGGTCAAATTCAACAACCTCAGCCAAAAATAGAAACAAATCCCTAAAAATCTTGAACTGTTTGCCATGAAAGACGGGTCGAACTACTATAAATAGGGGTCAACTCAAACATTTGTATCTCCCAAATATGACAGTTGTGTGAAAACTGAAAGAGTTTATTGTAGATGAGTCTATCCTGAACAAAAACCTCTTTCAGTTTTTTTAAGTTCATCTGCAGCTCTCCAAAACACCTGCTGCAAGATCATGACCAAAACAAGAAAAAATGGAAGCTTGAAAAATAGGGCCAAGAGATGGCTTTGATTCTCCCAATCCTTGATACCTGTACAAAAACTAAGAGAGGTTATTGTTATTCATCCCGTTACGGAGAAAAACCTCTCTCGGGTTTTCAAAATTCCTTCTGGTTTGCCCAAAATCACTCTCGGAAAACACGTGGTCAAAACAGACGCAAACGGTTTTTTTGTTATTTTGGGGAAGGTGGTTTTGGAGGAGGGAGAGTGGTTTTCGGACCCCC
>JZKD02S2174090.1:28207-42082 GCA_000966675.3 Picea glauca
GGATCATTTTCCCGATTAAGTATTCTGAGTGGGTTTCCAATCTGGTTCCCATTCGGAAAACAACTGGTCAAATCAGATTATGTGTATATTTTCACGCATTGAATCGGGCTAGTATAAAAGATCACTTTCCTCTCCCTAATATGGAAATGATTTTGTAGCAAATTGTCACAGATGATGTCCTTACTTGACGATTTTTCTGGTTACAATCAAATCAAGGTAAAAAGGGCAGATAAATATAAAACCACTTTTATTACTCGTTGGGGCACTTTTGCTTATGAACGTATGCCTTTTGGCTTATCTAATGCAGGTGTCACTTTTCAAAGAGCTATGCAAATAGCTTTTGATGGTTTGACCAACAAGATTATTTAGATCTATCTTGATGACTTAACTGTGTATCCGATCATTTTGGTCATCTTAAAAGAGTTCTCATGCAATGCAAGAAATTTGGCATTTCTCTAAATCCTTCTAAGTCTATTTTCGGCATTACCAAGGGCAAGCTCATTGGACACATTGTCTTTGATTTAGGAATAAGCATTGATCCCGAAAGGATTGTTGCTATCCTAAATCTGCCTGCTCCCACTTCCAAGAAAGAGGTTCAAGCTTTTATGGGTGTTATTAACTTTGTTTGTAGGTTTGTTCCTGATTTTGCTGTGATGGTCAAGCCAATTTATAATCTGCTTAAGCAAGATCGTTCATTTTTTTGGACAGATGATGTCGAAAATGCTTTTGTAGGGATCAAGAAAGTAATCAGTTCTGCACCGGTTTTGGCGAAACCAGATTTTGAGAAAGAATTTATGATATATACTAATGCCACAAAGGAAGATGTTTCTGCTATTCTCATGCAAGGAGATGACCAAGGTAACGAAAAACTAGTGGCTTACATGAGTCAAAACTTGTCTGATGATGAGTTTAAATATTCTTTTATTGAAAAACATGCTTTCAGTCTTGTTAACATTGTTGAAATTTTTTCCCACTTCATCTTAGGTAAGCACATGTTGGTAAAAGTCCCTTTACCCGCTATCAAGTTTTTTCTCTCACAGACTTATCTTTCAGGGAAGCTTGCACATTGGCTTGCCAAGATCCAGGAGCATGATTTAACTATCGTGAATTCCAACACCATCAAGGGACATGACTTAGCCCTTCACTTAGATCAACATGCTAAAACTAGTGAAGAAATTGATGAACAAGATAGTTCTCTATCAACACTGTTCTACAATGAAAATCAAACCCTTCCTCTGTCTGAACATCATTGGTATAAAAATTTGGTTTACTATTTGCAAAATCAAATATGTCCAGATAACTTAGACACTCATCAAAGAAAATGTCTTCGTCTCGAATATGCCAGATACGTCATTATAGGAGACTTCTTGTTTAGAAGATATGTCGATGGTATGTTGCTTCGTTGTGTAAACAATGAGGAAGCATAGAAACTATTGTAAGAAACTCATGGTTCTTTAAATTATGTTATTCATGTAGGAGTCATTTTTTTGCTAAAACCATTGCTTTTAAGATTATCAGAAAATGATACTATTGGCCTTCAATCTTTCGTGATTCTTATGTTTTTTCGAGATCTTGTGACAAGTGCCAGAAATTTGTTGGGAAAGAACGCCTTTTAGCCATGCCTTTACAACCTGTCCTCCCAGACTTTCCTTTTTAAAAATGGGGTTTGGACTTTATTGGTCCTATTAATCCTCTGTCTTTAGCAGGACAAGTCTTTATCTTGATAGCCATAGACTATTTTACAAAATGAGTTGAAGTTGTCCCGCTTAAACATTCGACGGATGAGCAGGTGATTTCTTTCCTTGAAAATAATATTTTTTCCAGATTTGGTCTTCCTTTGGAAATTATTACAGACAATGGTCCCACTTTTATTTCTGCTAAGATCAAAGTTTTAGATAAGTTGGGGGTTAAACATTTTACCTCATCAACTTATTACCCCCAAGGAAATGGGTAGGCCAAGTCTACCAATAAGAATCTGGTAAGAATTATCAAAAGGGTCATTGAAGATAAGTCTCGTCAATGGCACACTCTCCTCACTTATTCCCTTTTGAAAGATCGGACTACCACCAAGGTGAGCACTGGTTGCACTCCTTTCCAACTTGTTTATGGTCAAGAAGCCATTATGCCTACTGAGTTTCAACTTTCCTCCTTAAGGTTAATGCTACATGTCAAAGAATTAAATTATTCTGATGTTTCTCAAAGAATGAATGCACTTTTGGCTGTAGAGGAGCAAAGGACGTTTGTCTTGGATAATATAAAGAGAAGACAACAAATTGTTAAAAAATATTTCAACAAGAGTGTCAAAGCTGTCAAATTTAAAGTCAACGAGAAGATACTGTTGTGGGATTCAACTCATGCTGATAGAGGAAGGCATTCAAAGTTTCAAAAAATATGGCTGGGTCCTTTTAAGATCACTTTTGTCCTGGGTGCAAATTCTTATATTCTAAAGGACTTACAAGAGTGATTGTTTTCCTACAACACTAACGGTTCCCACTTAAAAAATTATGTGGAACCAACTTGAAGAGTTTTAACGCTGTTTAGATTGTTTATGTATTATAGTAGTTTTCATTTATGCTTTTACATTAATAGTTTTTCATATCTACTTTCACATTAGTAGTTTCCATTTCTGCTATTTCATTTTTTGTCATTTCATTTCTGCTCATTTCAATTTTGTTGTTTCATTTCAGTTACGACATTTCTTGCTTTTTGTTCTTTTGACTTCAGTTTTTGTCAAAAATAAAATGTTGGATCGGTTTTTCCACAACGACGCTTCTGCAAAGTATTGTTAATCAATAACAATCAAGATTACACAACTGTCATGATGTTCCCCTTGAAGGCATCATCAAAATTGTTATCTGATTTCACTATTGTTTTATGAGATAGTTGGTTTTATCCCACTTCTACTTTTGTAACGTCCCCGACCATCCATGCCAGGCCACGCTACGCCAGAGAACTCTTTTGTTCTCTCTGCGGAACATATTGTAGCATACCTAATATCCAACTGAGCTATGCCACCTAAATTTTACCAACTGCATGCAATTAAAATATATACACACAGAACTCTTGCAGAAACATATATATAAAATGTAAAAAGCTAAGTACGTCTGTAAATGTATGGATTCACACTGAAATAATAGTAAACATATACATGCAACATAAACAATAAATACTCATAAAAATAAACACAGTTATAACCGCACATATGATAACCCATAAAAATAAGCACGTAAATAACAATGCAACATATAAATTTATCATGCAATATTCACTTATCTTGGTAAGAATGTCACCAACTGGATGCAGACCTTCCACGAACCTCCCAGCCTTAGACCACACCATTCATCACTCTCAACAATGAGTCACCCCCGAGCTAGGACTAAACTCCACCCCTGTAAAGGGAATTCTAACCATGCTAAAGGCTCATAGACAACAGGAAAGATTCTGTCTCAGGTGCCAACTCAACTAACAACCTACAGTCCCTCATTCCCCACATGCCTGTCCCACCCAGAAAGTGTGCCCCTTCTCTGATCAACAGTCCTTTGGCTACCCCACTTCCTTTCTGGGCTTCAACAACAGGTCGGACATGAAGTCTCAGAGAACTGTAGTTGCAGTTTAGCACCTTTAGGAAATCAATTCCCAACAATTCTCTCACCCAGAGAATTGCTCACGGGCCTGACAACCCGCCTCTTCAATATCCCACATGCCTGGCAACCTGCTTCTTCAGTCCATCTCCCAAGCTAACCAGATACACCAACACAAAATGGCTATGGATACAGGTCCAGGTACAGTCATGAAGATACAAAAGATAGCTCAATGGATGTGTGCATGCTCATGGATGATTGTCTGGATGAATGAATGATCGAAGGAATGATGGAAAAGATCATGGAAAATATGGGAAAATGAACTAAGTCCCAACAATATGTATGCATGTCTCCAACTTGACACTTGTCATGTTGGGAGCTACTTTGGCCCACTTGTACCCAACTTTAGGACTTAGGATAAAATAATTATCCATACTTTATGATTTAAGAAATATTAATACAATATTCCTTTTTGGCTTAAGCTCTCTAGCTTAGCCCTTTTCCTTAACTTTTAGGCCCCTCCTTTTCCCTAACTAGTGGAGTTTAGTCCCCCATCTCTTTTATGGTGGTCGGTCTGCACGCAACGATGTATTTTATATTAATTATGAGACATATACAAAAATAGGTGCACTTGCCTTTAACATCTAGGCTCTCCAGCCTAATCAAAACATAAGCATCCTACTTTTTAATAACTGGCTCACCAACCTATAAAACGCAACATATACACAAAAGTCTATCTGGCCTCAAAATCGCGTGCACTCAATTTGCTGCGTGCGGTATCCTGGAATGTGCACACTTCATCATTTCACTATGCAGTACATGCGTGCACTATGCCATGAAAGGTGCATACAAAATGATGTCAGACAGCTCACCAGCTTAAGTACATTTGCATTTACATTTACAATTGGGTTCGACCTTAGGGATATTACAATCCCCTCCCGTTATTTATGCACTGTTCTCAGTGCATCATGTACCTATGTACAACAAAATTTCAAAAAACCTCAAAAAGATGCGAGTATTCTATCCGCATTGCATCCTCATGCTCCCAAGTAGTGTCCTTAGGATCATACCAGGTCCATTGGACCTTTACAAGCCCTATGGCTCTGTTCCGAAGCTGTTTGATTTTCTGGTCCAGAATGCGTACCGGATGCACTTGGAAAGCGTCTTCTTGCTCCACCTGAATCACATTCCAATCAATAACATGATTAGCATCATGTATATATTTCTTGAGCAATGATACATGAAATACATTATGAACAGACATAGATGCAGGCAATGCAATCATATAGGCTACTGGACCAATCCTCTCTAGGATTTCAAACGACCCACAATAGCGAGCTGCCAACTTTGAACAATTTCCCAACTTCAGGGAACTTCTGTTGGTTTTCACTTTCAAGAATACATGGTCACCCACTTTAAATTCCCTATGAGTTCTGCTCTTATCAGCATAGCTTTTCTGCCTGTCTTGGGTAGCCTTTAAATTTTGTTTTATTTTAATCATTTGCTCCTCCATTTCCCTGAGCAAATCTAGCCCAACCATTGCTATATTTGTTGGGTTATCTCAACTTACTGGTGTGTTGCACTTTCTGCCATAAGGTGCCTCAAATGGGCTCATCTTTAGAGATGCTTGGTACCCATTGTTATAAGCAAACTCTACCAAGTGTAGGTAGTCTTCCCATTTTGATGGTTTATCCATCACATACATTCTCAACATATCTTCATTCACTTGATTCACCCTCTCTGTTTGTCCATCTGATTATGGATGATAAGTTGTACTAAAATTCAAATTTGTTCCAAATCCATTAAATAACCCTTTCCAAAATTTTGAGGTAAATTTTGGATCTCTGTTAGACACAATTGTCTTGGATATGCCATGTAATCTAACAATTTCTTTCATATAAACATCAATGATGTTGGTTTCCTTGTGAGTGAGCTTAACTGGAATAAAATGGGCAGCTTTAGTAAGCTTATCCACCACTACCATGATAGAATCATGTTGCTTGTTTGTTCTGGGAAGTTTGGTGTTGAAATCCATGGTTACAACTTCCCATTTCCACTCAGGAATGGGTAATGGCTGTAGCAAACTAGCTGGGTGTCTATGCTCACCTTTTACCTTTTGACATTCCAAACATCTGACAATAAAATTTGCAACCTCCTTCATTCCTGGCCAATAATATTGGCTCTTGACAACTGCAATAGTTTTCTGATATCATGGGTGCCCAACATAAGGCACATTATGCATTTCTCTCAATATCAGTTTTTTCAACTCCTGGGAATCTGGTACATAAATTTTTCCCCTGTACATGAGAATTTCATCATTATCTAGCTTATATTCCTCAATTTTCTGCCGCAAAATACCTTGCTGTAATTTTGCCACTAATTCCTTGTATTGCAAATCTGATTTGGGAGCCTCTATAATTCTGGGTTTTAAATATGATTGGTACATGCTAATGATTGTAGCATGCATTTCATGTACTCTTCTACTGAATGCATCAACCACTTTGATCTATTTTCCCTTGATATGCTTTATATCAAAGTCGTATTCACTTAGAAATTCTAACCATCTGGTTTGCCTAGCATTTAGAGTTGGTTGATCAAATAAATATTTCGGACCATTATGGTCTGCTCTTAGCTCAAACCTTTTCCCCATGAGGTAGTGTCTCTATTTCCTCAAGGCATGCACTATGGTTGCCAACTCCAAATCATGAGTGACATAGTGTCTTTCATGCTCCTTTAACTTCCTTGACTCATAACATATAACAAACGCATTTTGAGTGAGGACTCCACCAAGTCCTTTTTTACATGCATATGTGCATACAATGAAGTCTTCATTTGGGTCTGCAATCTTTAGTATTGGAGCACTTGTTAATAACTATTTCAAGTGTTGGAAACTATTTTCACAATCCAATGTCCACTGAAACTTCACACCCTTTCTTTGCAAGGAAGTGATTGGGTGTGCAATCTTTAAGAATCCTTCAATAAATCTCCTATAGTAGCCTGCAAGGCCCATGAATGATCTGACCTCTGTCACATTCTTTGGCGCTGACCATTCTCTAATGGCTTCTATATTCTCAAGATCCACTGCTATCCCATCCTTTGAAATGATATGCCCCAAATAGTGAATTTTCTTTTGATAAAATGAGCACTTACTCAATTTGGCATACAACTGATGCTCCCTTAATACTTGCAACACCATCCTCAAATGATGTTCATGCTCTTCCTATGACTTAGAATATATAAGAATTTCATCTAAAAAGAAAATGACAAACTTGTCTAAATATTCTCGGAAAACACCATTCATTAAGCACATGAAAAAAGCTAGTGCATTTGACAACCCAAATGGCACCATTGTGAACTCATAATGACCATACCTTGTCCTGAAGGCGGTCCTTCTGAATTCTTCCTCTTTAATCCTTACCTGATGGTATCCTGATCGAAGATCTATCTTTGAAAATATCTTTGCATCCTTCAATTGATCAAAGAGATCATCAATCCTTGGCAAAGGATACTTGTTCTTAACAATCACTTTGTTCAACTGTATGAAATCAATGCACAATCTTAATGTTTCATCTTTCTTCTTCATGAACAAGACTTGGGCACCCCAAGGTGACACACTTGGGTGTATATACCCCTTCTTCAGAAGCTCTTCAAGCTGCATTTGCAACTCCTTCAATTCTGGTGTACTCATTCTGTAAGGAGTCTTTGACATTGGAGCTGCTCTAGGCACTAGATTTATAGAGAAATCAATATCTCTCTTTGGGGGTAGTCCTGGTACCTCCTTGAACACATCAAATTCTTCCAGGACTGCATAATCTTCCAAATTTGGCACCTTATCTTTAGGTGTCTCTTCCATATGTGCTGCAAATATTTGACACCCTTTTCTATAACATTTCTTCAGTTGCGATGCTGAAATTTATCTGATGGTTACTGCCCTGGGAATTCCCTGCACTTTCCTTTGGTTCCCATCCTCATCCAAGCAAGTAAATTTCTTGTTATGACAGTCTAGGATAGCATGATGTTGATGCAACCAAAACATCCCAATTAGGCAGTCATAAGAACCTAAAGGCAAGATGTTCAAATCTGCCCTGGTGTTCAGTCCATTCATGTCCATAAGACATGACTTAACCATCTCATTAACTTTTCTTTTGGCTCCAGTAGCCAAGTGCACCAACCAAGATTTTCCATGCTTGCTTCTTGGCAAATGCAAACTTTCCACCATCTTAGGATCTATATAACTATGAATAGCTCCTGAATAAATTAAAATAGCAATGGTTTGGTTGTTGATCATACCTTCCACTTCAATCATATGTGACTGATACTCTGCTTGCTTGTTGTCCAAGGCTGCATAGATCCTTGGCACATTTCTGCCCATGTCCTCCACTGTTTTAGCTTGTTGTACATTGTGAACAATCCTCCCTTTTTCACCTCTGTGAGGACAATCTCTAAACATGTGATCTCCTTTACAACCCCAACATTGAATAGGTGGTTGCCTTGGCTTTTGACCTCCTGCCTCAATCGTTCTGGGTTCTCTAGAAGTTGGTTGTCCCTGAGTATTATTTCTGAAGAATGGTGGCTTAGACCCCTTCTTCCTTTGATCCACCTTGAATTTCATTTTGTCTTCCCAAGATTTTTGGAAATTTGGCCTTGCTTTTTGCTGATCATAAAGGCATTTAGCTCACTTTATGGTCTCCTCCAATGTCTTTGGATCATCATACTCTATTTTTTCACTGATGAATGATGACAATCCACTCAAATACCTTTGAATTTTAACTGTCTCATCCTTGATGAAAGAGACATACTTCAACAGTTCTAAAAACCTTCTTTCATACTCATCTATGGTCGTACTTCCAAGCTTGAGTTCAAAGAATTCTTTCATTTTCTTGTCATAATATCTCTTAATCAAGTATTTCTTCTCAAAATACTTCTTGAATTCCCTCCAAGTAACACTTTTCTCTTTAATGTGTTGCACCTGCACAAGCTGATCCCACCACATGGATGCCTTTCCCTTGAGTTGATAGATATCAATTCTACCTTTTGCATGAGAAGAATAATTATGCAATTGAAAATACTTTCTCATGGCCAACAATCATGTCTCTACATCTTCATCCTTCTTGTGCTCACCATCAAATGTAGGAGGTTTGATTTTGTTCATTTCTCCTCGTAGCTCATCCACACCAGACCCCTTATGCTTCATGACAAGGGATGGACTCGAGCTGTTGTGTGCTCTCATATTGGAATGCCTCGGGAAGTGATGATGATGATGTCTTCTAACACTTTTGGTTCTTCTTTTTTCATCAGGAGGCCCGTGACTTCCAGATTTGCTTGAGCCACTCTCCTTGTCCAATTTCTTTTCTATTAAGTTCAAGCTATGCAATAACTTCATGTTGAAGTCATCCTACTGCTCCTTGGCTTTCATAAGCCTTTCATTATCATCTTTATGGATTTGGACATCATTCTGCAAATTTTTAATGGTCTTTACAATATTCATGTTTTCATTCCTTTCATCTCCATGTCCATTGGAGTTTGTCCCTTCAATGCCCAAATGGACATCCATCCCTCTAATCTCATCCTCCTTACTGTAAGTCCGTTGTGCCTCTTCCATTACTCTGGACTCTATGTTGTTCTTGAAATGATCTATTTGTTGTTAACTTTGCAAAATGTGCAGCCAACAAAACTTTGTCAAGCTAATTGTTTCAACAATTTCATGAAAATATGAACAATTCTGGTTCAATAGTATATCAGAAATATTTCTTCTGATTTCCTGGAAAATTGAATTCCCCGATCAATTTTCTGGGTGGATATTTAGATTCCACTATCCAAGACCTTTCCAATGCCTACTGCCATGCTCAATTCCGAGTCTTGAGCAAAAAGTTATGGCTACTTGAGATTTTCCCATTAATTTTTCTGTTCATTTTTCAACTTGGCGCAATTCTGCTCTATAATTATGCATTTTTGCACCTACTCCTTTGGAATTTTCATAGGATCTCAATTGGGTTTCCTCATATACATCTTATGGACACTCTGTCCAAGTTTCACCTATTTCTGGGTTATGGGATGCTAATTACATCCGACTGAAGTTCTAGGCCAAATACCATATTGTAACTGGTATGCTACAAGTACCTTCTTTTCCATATTAAACACTTTTTTCATGCTCATAAATTTAATTCAGCTCTTGTAATGTCTTCTATGGCTCAATATCTTTCCATTGACTACTCCTGCGCCTCAATCTGATTCCGAAGCAGAAAGTTATTGCTCTTTGAAGTTAGATGGGTCTTAAAATTTATGCTCCACTGTTTGTGCTGTAACTTTCTCATAAAAGCTCTGTTTGACGAACGGTTTACACCATTAGAAATCTCTCTCCGAGCTCTTTTATTTGAGTTACAGAGACAAAGTGTGCCTTGGCACACTTTATTCTCATGGTTTTCGAGTGCCTAAAAATGCTCTTAAGGGCCTCAAAAACGCGCTGCAAAAAGATGACGTTCAACTGATATAAAACGTCGCAGGAAATCACTGGTTTTCTGTTGTTGTTCACCCTTCGAACAAATTCGCGCGCACAAATTTCAACCTATAAACCCATATTCACCATGCACAACAACAACACAAGGTAAATCGTTCTTTATGAAGTTATATCTTGCGCGCACTACTTTTGTGTCGTGCGCCAATAACTTGAACGCACTACTTTTATGTCGCGCGCCAATAACTTGAACGCACTACTTTTATGTCGCGCGCCAATATCCACCGCACGCAGTTTTGTACCGCACGTTGATATTCTGCATGCAGTTTTGTACCGCACGTTGATATTCCGCGCGCATTTCACTCAACGCGTTGCACCATGCCAAAGTTTAGTACACCTCCACCGCACACCAAAACTCTGCACGCACCACTAACTAAATTGTCGCGTGACAACATATACCCACATTGTGCGTGCACCAACAAAACTCCTCTGCGGTCTGCCAACACTGCACACACCATGCGCGTCATTATGTGTGTGCACACCGTCCAATGCTAAATTTAGCGTGTGCTCTTGTACACCAACATTTTTCCACTCGGCACCGAAATTTAGTGTGCACACCTAAACACTAACATTTTTCCGTGCAACACCGAAATTCAACGCGCACACCTGCACACTAACATTTTTCCGCGCAACACCAAAATTTAGTGCGTGCACCACATGCCAATATCTTGCTGCGTAGTGCTGAATTTTACCTATCACAAGATTTTCACTGCGCATCATGCGTTTTTAGTGCGCCCACCTCTGCACATTCATTTTTATGCGCATCAATTCCTCGTGATTTCCGCTGTAGAAATTGGGGCTTTTGGCTTAAATTTTTCCCCAATTTACCATCGACATTCTGCAACCATGAAATTTGTTCAATTTCACCTCGATAACACCAGTTCAACCTTTGCAACAACAAATCGTTGTAAGTTGACATTTCTGGAACGAATTTATCCAAAATCAATTCATGAATTGAGAATGTTAACCACTAAACTCGCTCCATCTGTCATGGATTCACTGTTACTTCAAATTCGGCCCATTCTAGATCCGAATTTGCTAGAACATATATTAAATCGGGAATATCTCATCACTTGGCTGAATTTCTCCATTTTCTCATGAATTTAACAACAAAAATTGGGGCTTTTCCCCAATTCCACCCAGTTGTTGTTACTTTTTACCATGGATGCTCTACAAACTGAAATTTGGCCACTTCGAAATAAATCCTTTGTTACATTTCACTTCAACTCAACTTTCTCGGCCCATCCAGGCTCAGTGTTGAAAACTGAAGCTCTAATACCATGTTGTAACGTCCCCGACCATCCATGCTGGGCCACGCTACCCCAGAGAACTCTTTCGTTTTCTCTGCGGAACATACTGTAACATACCCAGTATCCAACTGAGCTATGCCACCTAAATTTTACCAACTGCATGCAATTAAAATATATACATATAGAACTCTTGCGGAAACATATATATAAAATGTAAAAATCCAAGTACGTCTGTAAATGCACGGATTCACATTGAAATAACAGTAAACATATACATGCAGCATAAACAGGAAATACCCATAAAAATAAACATAGTTATAACTGCACATATGATAACCCATAAAAATAAGCACGTAAATAACAATGCAACATATAAATTTATCACACAATTGGCACTTATCTTGGTAAGAATGTCACTAACTGCATGCAGACCTTCCACGAACCTCCCAGCTTTAGACCACACTGTTTATCACTCTCAACAGTGAGTCACCCCCGAGCTAGGACTAAACTCCATCCAGGTAAAGGGATTCCTAACCAGGCCAAAGGCTCATATACAACAGGAAAGACTCTGTCTCAGGTGCCAACTCAACTAACAACCTACAGTCCCTCATTCCCCACATGCCTGTCCCACCCAGGAAGTGTGCCCCTTCTCTGCTCAACAGTCCTTCGACTGCCCCACTTCCTTTCCGGGCTTCAGCAACAGGACGGATAGGAAGTCTCAGAGCACTGTAACTGCAGTTTAGCACCTTCAGGAAATCAATTCCCAACATTTCTCTCACCCAGAGAATTGCTCACGGGCCTGACAACCCGCCTCTTCAATATCCCACGGGCCTGACAACCCGCTTCTCCAGTCCAGCTCCCAAGCTAACCAGATACACCAACACAAAATTACTATGGATACAGGTTCAGGTACAGTCATGAAGATACGAAAGATAACTCAATGGGTGTGTGCATTCTCATGGATGATTGTCTGGATGACTGAATGATCGAAGGAATGATGGAAAATATGGGAAAATGAACTAAGTCCCAACAATATGTATGTATGTCCCCAACTTGACACTTGTCATGTTGGGAGCTACTTTGGCCCACTTGTACCCAACTTTAGAACTTAGGATAAAATAATTATCCATACTTTATGATTTAAGAAATATTAATATAATATTCCTTTTTGGCTTAAGCTCCCTAGCTTAGCCCTTTTCCTTAACTTTTAGGCCCCTCCCTTTCCCTAACTAGTGGAGTTTAGTCCCCCATCTCTTTTATCATGGTCGGTCTGCGTGCAACGATGTATTTTATATTAATTATGAGACAAATACAAAAATAGGCGCACTGGCCTTTAACATCTAGGCTCTCCGG
This sequence comes from Picea glauca, assembly GCA_000966675.3. Lineage (NCBI taxonomy): Eukaryota > Viridiplantae > Streptophyta > Pinopsida > Pinales > Pinaceae > Picea > Picea glauca. The sequence goes on from JZKD02S2174090.1 coordinate 40,906, forward strand.
CCTAATCAAAACATAAGAATGCTAGCTTATAATAACTGGCTCACCAGCCTATAAAATGCAACATATACACAAAATTCTATCTGGCCTTAAAATCACGCACTCAATTTGTTATGCGCGGTATCCTGGAATGTGCACACTTCATCAGTTCACTGCGCAGACTATGCCATGAAAGGTGCGTACAAAATGTTGTCAGACAACTCACCAGCTTAAGTACATTTGCATTTACATTTACAATTGGGTTCGGCCTTAGTGATATTAAAACTTTCCTTTTGTTCATCCATTTCAATATTCAAAAGAGCAAGTTGAGAAAAAATTTCTCCTTGAAGTCAAGAACAATTTTTAGTTGAATGATTATGCTTACATGGGTAAACCCCCTCATACTTAACACTTTCTGTGAGTTATTCCCAAATTCCCGGTCATGTTTCCATTAAATCCGCTCACTTCCCCCCATTGCATAATCATTCTAATTTATATCTTCTTGATATGATGTTACTTGGTCTACGAAACCAACATTCCGAGTTCTTAATCTGTTGGAAACAAATTTCCCTGTGGAGTCGCCAATTTGTTGACGATTAAAATCGTAATGATGAATTCCACCCGCAAAGTATTGTTAAAGCCCTATTATTTAACTATGCTAATAATATAATACTGGTAGGTGGGACCCCCTTATAGACTAGAGGCGCAAGGATAGACATATTATACATGTTTTGTTGCTATTTTTGATGTTGCCTACACAGTCTTACATTTTGTGACGATGCAGTCTTTTTTTCATTTGACATGATAATAGGTGGATGATGCATTTTGTGGAATGCTTTTTGCGATACAAAACAGTTTTATGGTTATGAGGAGCATGTTATTTACAATTGCTATGATTTAACCTTGTCACTAATCCTTGTGATCGATTACCTAGCCGCATATATGCAAGAGATATTTTAATGGTAGCATGATCAAAACAAAGAAAAAAAACCTATGAAAAAATCCTAAAAGGTAACAAAAGGAAAGAAGTTTTATGTTTGAGCTATGATAAAGGACTATATGCAAGTTCGAATTGAAAAGTTAAATGATATTAGTGTTATTCCTAACTATTATGCTATTGTTGGTTAGTGGACTATGCAAATTTCATTAGATTTGAATGGGGCGCATATAGCATTTTAATATGTATTATGGCATGGAGTTA
>JZKD02S2174101.1:0-42081 GCA_000966675.3 Picea glauca
CATATTTAACAAATCAAATAACTATCTTTTCCATGAGCATATATCATGTAACATACAAATAGGCCTAGAGGTACACATCTCAATGTCTAACAAAGTCTAACTGACTCCAAACCAATGCTAAACTTTGAATTATCAAGATTAGTAAACAACAATGTTCTAACTACCCAAGGTCAAAATACGGGGCATTACAGAATATCAAAAGTCAAGAAATAAGTTGTTAACTTGACTCTTCAATGGAGTCACTAGCATGAAATGTGGGAGGAATAATTATAGGTGTTGATTTGAGAGCAGGATAGGCATGTGTTGGTGACAACAATTTAGCTATGGACCTTGAAGGAAATGAGGAAAGAGGTCAAAGACCTCATGTAGACCTATATGAAGAAATATCAACAATTATAAGTGAAATTAGAAGTGATTGTCTCTCTAATTAACCAAATACTGAATTTTTTGCACCTCCCTTTAGAATCTATCAACCCTTTTCTCCTAGGATGATGGTGGATGTGCCTCAATATAATTCCAAATTCATATGAAAAAAAAATTGCACCTTCCTTTAGAATCTATTAACCCTTTTCTCCTGGGATGATGGTGGGTGTGCCTCAATATAATTCCAAATTCATATGAAAACATGGAACATATAATTCCAAATTTAGAATAAACACACCCTATGAACCGTAGAGAAAGGTCAAGCTAAAGGGAAAAAATGGTGAAGAATTTCAAGCAATAGTGGGTTCCCTCCATGGGCTAGTTTTCTAGTTTTTATTTCCTAAAATGTACTACAAAGTGTTGTTGATTTTGGGACAATTTGTCACGAAGCACACCTGCCAAGTTAGTTAGTTTATATTTGGTAAAATAATACTCTATCTTGCAAGAGATTGGACTTGTCAATTTTGAACATAGGCTACGACCTTCATTTGTTGTGCTTATATTAAAATGCTATCCAATCAAGATATGACTTTTTCTAATGAAAATTTACTCATTATTGTTTAAAAAAAAGAGATTCGAGATCATATAAAATACCTACAACTCACTCGATCTCAAGATATCATGTTTGAAAAATATTAAGCCAACACTTTTGTTAAATATTTATCACAAATTCTCATGTTTTTGTAGTATAGACATTAAAAAACAAGCGACAAAGTTATATAAATGTGGAAACTTGACTTAAAAATCTGTACACGGATCAAGATGAAATCAACTAGTCCCGCGAGTCCAGCGCGATTGGTAAAGACAGGATCTTCCTCCAAGTGTTGGGAGGAGGTCTCGAAGTCAAATCCTGCTGGGTCTCCGGGACGAAATTTGTAATGGCTGCTGTGCTAGACTGGATACAGTGAATGTAAATGATATATATCTCTAATATATATCGAGATAATTTCTCGTGAAAAAAAAAAAAGAAAAAAAGAAAAGAAAAAAAGATGAAATCAACTACAAATTTTAGATGATTTTGACAAGTCAACTTTTCTAATAAGTCTTTTTTTTTATCAATGCAAAGTTTTATCAATTCACTTATTCTTTCAAAATCCAATGATTTATATGGTGTTAAAATGGACCAATCCCACTAAGATTATATTGAATATTTTTATTAATTAAATAAAACTATACCTTTTAATATAATTTTTATTAAATTTAAAAAAAATTATAAAAACAAAAAATAATTAATTACATTATAACATATAAATCTCATTACAAAATTATAACATATAAATCTCATTAGAAATATATTATCTCATATATTTTAATATTTTCATTTTATTTTGCATATTACAAAAAATTATAACATATAAATCTCATTATAAATATATTATCTCATATATTTTAATACTTTCATTTTATTTTGCATATTACAAACTAAGGAATTTGATGTGAATGTTATAAAACTTTCATTTTATTTACCATATTACAAACTGATGAATTTGATGTTACTACATAGGGTAGGCCAAAACATTATAATCAAATTACTCAAAGTTATTAAGGAATAATGTTGTAATTGTAGTGTATATCAAGATATTTTTTTAACAAAATATTTTTTTTAATGATCTAACAGTTACTAACCATCTTGTATATAATGTTCCATATGCATGGAAGATTTATGATTGTAAATAACATTTAATTTATATTTATATGTTTTTATATTTATATGTTAGTTTAATTTAGTCAAAAAAATTAAAGAAATATGTTTATACATTTGGTTTTGTTATATAATGTTACATATGTATGGAAGATTTATGTTGATAAATAACATTTAATTTACATATAGGTTTCATTTAGCTAAAAAAAATTAAAGAAATATGTATATACATTTAGTTCAATTTACATTTTGATTGCATTTAGTATGGAAAGTAAAAATAATTATCAAAATTGTTAAAATATCATTTTAATATCTACTTACCTTTTCTTATGTTATTTTTATATTTTTTACATATTGAAAACACTTTCCTACATCTTGCACATGAAATTCCCATGTGCATATACACTTACATCGTATTATATTACTTTTTACTTTAATATTTAATGGTTATTTTCCTTTTTTTTTTTTAATGTGTAAAGATTTTGTTTTCCACAATGAAAACAATTATGAAATTCCCATATATATATACACTTACATCATATTATATTACTTTAATATTTAATGGTTATTTTCCTATCTTTTTTTTTTATGTGTAAAGATTTTGTTTTCCACAATGAGAACACTTCCTAATTGTATCACAGTTCAACCCCAAATCCTTATACCCACCATATAAGTACTTACCTCGCATATTCCTAGTTTGTGTTTATTCAAATAAATAAATACATGTAAAGTTTCAATTGTTTAACAAAGTATGGATTAATATATTTTAAGTAAAATAAAAGTAATATTTAGAAATTATAATGTTGAATATAAAAATTGAGATGAATAATTGGTTTATTGCACTTTAATAAAGGTAAAAGATTATTTAGAATTTTTTAGCATTTTATTTATATACTCAAAAAATATTAAGAAAAGTGTTTTAAGATCACCATAGTTTTGATGATTTAGGAGGTTAGGAAGATTAGTATTGTGACAGATATTTTGAATTTGTGATCTAATTTGGGTATACTCAAGGTACTCTAGTTGAAATTGATTTTCACCATCAACCCTCTTAGTGTCACAAAGATGACAATTTTTTTATTCCACGTTATTTGTGGAATTGTTTAACACCTAGTTTCTCTATGCATCACATGGGAGTTGGTTCGTATTTTAGCAATGTTGATTTTCTTCTTTACAGGTGGAATACCTTTGATTTTCTAGATTAGAGTTGACCACCTCCTTGTTTTATCTTAATTTTCTTTTATTCTTTAATTTTTTATTGCATTATAGATTCTCCTTAAATTTAGATGTAATAATGTTAAAATTTAAATGTAATAATATTTTTAATATTATCATTAATTTACAAAATGACATATTTGTATATTCTCAAAAATAAATAAAATAAAATCTTTAAAAATGAAAATGAATGGGATGAAAAAAAATTAAAAACTATAAATTTTATAATAACAATATATTCAATCACCGTAAAAAGGAATTAAAAAAATCCCACAATGGCTAGTCCCTTGAACTACAAGGAACACATCAGTACAAGTAATTACTCACAAAAGAAAATGTTACCTCGATATGACAACATAACTTCGTAAAGTGCATTTCTACTTTCAACCCCAAAGGCATAATTTCCATAAGAAAACCACAATCCATCATGGTTTTCTAAATACACATCACAAAAGGTGGGATGCAAATCACAAAAGAAAATGTTACCTCGAGATGACAACATAACTTCATAAAGTGCATTTCTACTTTCAACCCCAAAGGCATAATTTCCATAAGAAAACCACAATCCATCATGGTTTTCTAAATACACATCCACCATGAATGCAATAAATGTATAGATCAGATGTATATAAAGTGTATAGATCAGATGTATATAAAGAGGCATGGTTTGTGACATGAATAGAAGAAATTTTAATGATGAAGAACTCTTGAAGCAATGATATTGTTCTTGCTTTGATGCCACTATGAGAACCATATCATACTCTTATCTAACATGATATTAAGATATTGCACATAGGGCCTGGCTAGAGGTGCACCCATTTCATTAGTGTTACACCTTATGCATCCAACATGGGTGCAATCACACGATGAAGTTGTGGCACATATTATTGCTCAATTCCTCCTAATTTCAAGATGGAAGAGTAGGTTAGAAAATGACACTTCAATTGGCATATGGGCACAAATAAATAAAGAGACATTATTCTCTCTTCCCACTCATGCATCCATTTTAATATTGGTGTATTTTAATATTGGTGCTCACTGCATAACTATAATCTAGCCAAGTAGAATACACATTGTGACTTTTAAAAGAATAATTATGGACTATCATGAATTCATTAAAACCAAGAATTCATCAATCAAATTGTTTTCTTGTTAAATTTGCATAGCCACAATCTACATAATTACTCACAATAACAACAACAACGAGTCAAACAATTTGTATTCATTGTTGATGGTCATATGGATTTAAGTATTCAAATCACATCTTTTACCTTTGGAAGTCATGGAGTTCGTGATCTTGATTGTATGATGGAATATGATAGATAGTGAAACATGCACCTCCATGCTAGGGTTTTGTTCCACATGTTGTCCAATGGGACACCCACCCTAAAAATGTTGTCATTTGGGGCCCCTGTTTGAAATATACATATGAGCAATATCCTTTCCCTTTTTTTGATGGCTTCTACAAATCCTCTTCACAACCAAATTATCAGTTTCCTCATACAAAATCCTTTTTGAAAACCCCCTTTAATGCCACTAGCCTTTCTTATCCCCATCCATGTCATATTTTCCTTGAGTGATTTTGAAATCTCTATAGAAATCCTAAAAGAAAGTTAGATTTATAATTTCAAGGTAAATAAAAAATAGTTTTTTCAATAAGGATATATTAATGGTGGTTCTTAAGGTAGATTGTGGGTGAGAAATGGCTTACAGCACACAACTAAATGTTCCTTATAGATTCTTGTAACCATGAAAATAGGTAGGATCTTCTAAGCTAAATTAGATCGACGATATACATCCATCTGTGGGGTTAGGGGAGCAGTGGTGTGAATAATCCTTGCAAGAGTATATCAATGGCTCATATTCATTTGCAGGGAGTCAAGGAAATCGGTGGTGGACGTCTACTTAAGTTTTCGTGAATGGTCAAGATTACTCCCCTAATCATGATCAACAGTCCAAAGGTATTTGCTGAATATAGGAAGGAAGGGGGGCATAAGTAATGAAAATGAATGAATGGTCATGATCATTCTTGCTAAATTTGGTCCATTACTAATATTCATGTTTAGTGGGATATTTAGGAAATGTAGTGAGTTACATTAATTTTCATCGAACGACAAGGAATATTTCCATGAATGCAGCTCTAAATCTTAGGATTGGTGTCACAATGTAGGAGAAAAAGGGAACCCAAGTGTTAAGATGTTTTGAATGGCCATGATTTTAATTACCCAATATAATTAATAGCCAAAAATATATCAAAGGCAATGCACATTCAATGCAAGGGATTGTCACATGATCCACCTATTAAGATCAAAAACTCACATCAACCTACAGGAATTTAGGGAAATAGGAGTAAAGTATCAAAGGTGCACAAATGATCTACATTTCACCCATTGATGAATATCAATGGTCTATATCCCATCAGCAAGTTCTACTCCCTCTAGTGTTAAAAAATGTGGCTCTGGTGGGAGAAAATAAATGGTTAGGGTTGGCCCTACCAAGTTAGATCAATTGTTGAGATTAGTGGGAAATATATCCTACTCACAAGGATGCAACATCTAAGGAATTGGAGGTGACCAATAAAAATAAGATTCAGTCAGGATTCCAAATACCAAATCCCCTCAGTCCAACGAGAAGGTGCCACGTGTCTTGGACCTAAGAGATTTATAAATGAAACCATGTTTCAAAATCGTGTTTACAATAAGCTACAAATTTGAGATTGCAATGGTTATGAAACCACCCAAGATTAAGATTCTACAAAAGAGAAAATCAATCAAGGACTGAAACACTAGACTGTATAATGGTATAAGTTTTCTTTATATTTATCAACCATCTAATTGACTAGAAATAAAGAAAATGTATGCAATATAAATACAATGAACTACTTTTAGAGACTTGGCAAACTTCATAAAATAGGTGTTTGTCATAAATTGTTCCATAAAGCAAGGAATAAATTATAAGTAACTTTATCATGCAAGAAGGCATTGAAGTAGAGTGATAACATGCACCAACAGCCCCCCATAAGTGTACATTAGGTGATTATGTTGCAACAAAGATGGGTTTCAACAAATTTGAGGCCATATTAGATACCCATTTACAAAAGAAATCCCTAAAGAAGTGAGAGGGAGATGAAAACATGGTTGGAAAACCCCCCAACAAAATAAAAAGAGAGGATTATAAATGCAACCTACTCTGGAGAAGATGTCGCTCACACCCCCAGTAGTTATTGAATGTGCAAACTATGACATATGGAATCCCAAGCCCATGAAGAGAAGTGATGTATGAATATTGATCTAAAGGGTCAACCTCTCATGGGTTCTTGTTGTTTGACTACCCATTTTTTCATTGTGCATGTTATAGAACTCAATGATGTGTAAGTGAAGAGGAATATTTATCTATAAACTACAATCGATATTCCATTGGAACAGTTCATCACAACATATCTTAAAATATTTTGCAATCTCTTCTTATGTAGTATTTTACTTTATATTTTAGATTTAATGTTACTAGCTTAGTGCACAAGATATTGAAATAAACTAAAATTGAAATGAAAGAACCTAAGAAAATAAAACACTATCCACACAATGAACACAAGATGTGTACCCTAAGAAAACCCAATAAAAGGAAAACGGTGCTAGAAAGTGAGGCCTATGCTTTTCTCTTTTCTTCTCAATTATGTATTGCAAATGCAAATAAAGGGGCACTCAATATGTTGTTTCCATGGACACTGTGGCCTGCATGGATTCTACAAGATATTATACCTCCTTTGTTTGCTTCAATATCCTACTCCTATATGATCTACTCAACTATGGACAATAAAAAATACAATAAGATTGGAACCCCTTCCTTTCCTATCAGCCTGATATTCAACATGTCTTGATAGTCATCTAGGGTTAGCGTTAGGGTTTTTGCATGCCTTAACTCCCTATTAGGGTTAGGTATTTTAACATTATATAATCTTCTTGAAATTCCACATGTGACTATCTCCACATGCATGATTATTGGGAGATGATGTGGCATCCACTCAGTATCATGGTCGTCAACAAGTTAGTTCAACTTACAGGAGGCATAACTTCCTCATGCAAACTTCTATTAAGGTTATCTTCACATCGTTGGAAATATCTCAATGTGTAGAAAAACATCAAGAGATTGAGAACTTGGTCCTCGATTTCTTGACCCAAAAATGGTCATTTAATGCCTCAAACAGGCTCTGAAAGTTTTTGGACCCCAAATCATGAAATCAATACTTGCCCATAAAATGGACCCTACAAGCCAATAACTCTAGTTTTCCACCTAGAAAGGACTATAATAGATGATAAACTATATAATGATCATTTTGGATCATACTTAGGGAGGTGTTTTATTTACAAAATATTTTAAGGAGGTGAGGAAATTTTTCCTCTACCTTCTCTCTGGAGTACCACTTGGCCTTGCCTAGAAGTTGTCCTTTTAACCAAACTTGTCAAAGTTAATGTTTCCCCTATTTGGTGTTTTGGAATTCTTCCAAACTATTTCTTATGCTAAGTCTTCCTGAGCTTCTAGAACTAATTCATCTATGGTAGGTAACAATTTCTCATTAGTTTATTGGTCCAACATGGAAGGTTCATTGAGTTTCAAATTTTCCACATTCACTACTAAGTAAATGTGCATATATAGGGGTAGATTAAGTTTACATGTATTATCACCCACCTTTTCCAACACTTCAAAAGGGCCATACCATGGAGCCTTTGTATTTTTCCTAGGACCATATATCCTTTAATTTCTTATATGAAACCAAATGCTTTATCCCATCTTGAATGGTTTGTCAATTTTGTGATAATCATGTCGGGCCTTGTACTTTACCTATGACTTCTTCAATATCTCTTATACTTGTAAATAGATCTATCTAATATTTCAATGGATTTTTCAACCTTCAATGCTTCTCCTATGGTGTCTTCTTACACTTCCTCTTGTTTTCCATATACAACATCTAAGAGTGAAGGTTTAAAATACCCAAAACAAGTTTCAAAAGGGGACTCAGTGGTAGAAATGTGGATTTCCCTGTTATGAGAGTGTTAAATATCAATAAAATTTCCATCCTCTATCCTTGGATGCTTCTTATTATAACCCATTAAATTTTGAACCGATGTCATAGTCACTTCTTATATCTACCAATATATCTTTTGATTGAAGGTTGTATATCTCTTCAACCTGATGTCGATATTCTCCCAAAGTGTAGACCAAAAGGCACTAAGAAATATGATATTTCTATCTAATATGATGCTCCTTGTTTTCCCAAAGTATACTGAAAAAGTTTCAAAGAACATATTTGTTGTGTCTTACCCCTTGATGATATTTTTGCAAGGCATGAGAATGCACATCTTGTTAAACCTATCAACTATCACAAACATATAATCATGTCCCTTCCTTCTTCTGAACAAACCACCCATGAAATCCATGGATATTATCTCCCATGGTCTATTAGTATAGGTAAGGGATAGTATAAAACTTACTTTCTATTACCAATCTTGTGGTACAACAAAGTATGCACCCTTTAATAAACGAAGCTACATCTTCTTGCATTATATGATAATACACATAACTCTATAAGTTGGAAACTATCTTCCCAACACCAAAATTCCCTACAACTTTGGAGGTGTGAACTTGTTGTTCCTAAGATTGATTCTAAGGCTTAAAGAATAATGTCAGCCATCATAGGTTTTAAATGAAATATTTTTATGAGTGCCTTTTCTACCTTCAGTTTTTTAGGAAAAGATCTTTAAATGAAATTAATAATAAGATAGTACATAGATTGTATCTCATTATCTGAGTCGAAAATATAATATCGAATGATGTAGAAATATTTACAAAAATGTTAAACAAAGTCATGTATCAATTACAGATAAGTCTCACCTTGTTTGCAGTAGAATAAAAGTAAAAGGTGCACCCTTAAACAGTAGTAAAATGCAATAATTCACACAGATCATAGGTCTTGTTTTACTCACAGTAATAATAGAGGAAAAATTGTTCACTGAATGAACTGTTGGTATAATATGATCACAGTAGATGTAATACTAAATTGCAATAAATCACTCTTCAAGAGTTACACAAAGAAATTCATAGAAATGGAAACACGTAGGGAACACGTAACTCAAATTGAACGAAACTTAGAATATTTGTCTGCACTTGTATTAATACTCAAAAAAGAGTTTCTCTATTACATTCAGCAAGAAGCAGCCTTGAATAGATCTTAAATATATGTATTTATACAAAATCTATCACAACTAAAAACCGTTGGACTTCTTACAATATTTAACTAAAAATAGAACATCTCTGAATAAAACAATAACATGTAAATATTGATGAGTTTCGTTGGCGCTTTCCTCTCTCTCTTCATATGTTTGTAGAAGCACTCGTATTCCTTTAGTCTTTGAGCTGGATACACATTTCCATTAGGGTTACCACAATCATTGGCTTATTTTCTTAGCTATTTGATCTTGTTTCCATTAGTCCCTTTGGGTGTGTTCAGTGGGGAAAGGAATTCCAATCGAAGACATGGGGGGTAATAGTTTTTTTTGTATTTGGGGTAGCTTTTCCTGGATATTGTTCACTTCTTGGACTGTGGATTGAAACAGAGAACTTGGATTAACCACCACACATTAATTTTAAGAAGAACAATCTGGAGTGTTTCTTGGATAGTTTCCTAAGAAGCTTATTTGTTCTTTCTAGATCTTTGTTGGTTCATTTCTATCTCAATTTTCCCCAAGGCCTCTAGGATTATTCCCCTCAAACTCAATTAATTTTTTGTTTAATGATGAAAATGCCTCTAGAAAATCCCCTTTCACCTCTCTGGCAAGTTTCTTTCCTTCTTCCAGATTTGTTTCCTAGGATTTTAGGGCCATTTCGCCTCTTACTTGTTCAGAATGACAGAGAAGAGGAAAACCATGGGTATTAACTCTTTGCATCCATATGAGAAATTATTGAAACTTAGACCAGGCTAATAAGGCCTCTTTTTCCTTGACATAGATATCCTTTAGGGAAAGGTCTATTGTTTGATAGAATTTCTGGATGGCATCTACTTTCAGATAAATTTCTTGCTGGGAAACATCTAGCCTCTCATTGATTTTCGATGCTTGAGTTTTGAAGGTCGAAATATATATCGTTATGTCCTCTGTTAGGGTCAATCTAGCCTACAGAGGCTTTATCAATTTGTCACACTGAGTGACCAGATCTTGGCTACTCTATGAACTTTGGTGGAGTAGCTCAAGGTTATCCTGTAGTTGTTTAATTTGTTGTCGATCACTAGCCCTGATTTGCTCAAAATCCTGGTTCATCCTACTTCTGGTAGTTATCTCTATAGCATATATCTGATTTTGCAAGTGTTCTACCAAGAGGAACTTCTGTCACAGTTGTTCGATCAAATTGTCCACTGACCATTGATTGGCAGTGGAAAAAGCGCCCAACGAACCTGCAACTTATTTTGCAAACTCTAGACCATCATGGTCATTCTCGTCATACACCAATCTTTGCCTTTTACTGATTACTCCATCCTTATGGTGAGATTCTCTTTTCACAATATCCTTTTGTTTCTTGTTGAAAAAGAAAGTCGAGGGAGGCATCTCTTCGGGCAAGATAGGAGTGAGATCACCTACAAAAGTGATTTCGGAATTAGGATTCCCGAAGCTGGTTTGTAGAGGGGTTAATAATGCAATGGGAGAAGAAATTTCAGTGGAATGTTGTTGTCTTGTTGTATTCAGGGTGCCAACAGAAGTTTCTGGTGTTGAATGAGAGACAATTTGTCCCAGATTCATGAAGGCTTTGAACTACGTTATCACCTATGGATCATTCAGTCCTGATAGTGACACTTTTATCTCCTGAAATAATACCTATGGGATTTTTGGGACCTCTTCAGCTTTGTGTTTAGTGGAGGAACTTGGCTCATATCTTGCAGTCCTAGCTTCCTGTGAAGGAGGTGTGGCTATTGACTCTCCCTGCAGTGTCTTTGGTAAATTGTTCTTCTTTTGTTTCGTAAAGCTGAGGAAACCAACTTGTTGGTCCAGGGGTATGGTTTAGAATATTCTTTGGACTTCCTCATAATATTTAACTCCCTTGAACATTTCATCATAAGGGGAATTCTCATGCATGTATTGCTTCATGTTAAACTAGACCAAATGGTTTTACACTATCTTGTGTGGATCATGCTTCTTGAATTCGATGTCAACCAATTTGACATCCTCCAGGGTCGCGGCCTCGACTTTAGTGTGACCTAAATCTAACAATGTGAACATGCCAACTTGAATGGGTAAAGTCAGCCAAACCATTTTTTGAGTTGCTTTCAGCTCCTTGTTGATACCTCCTACCACTGTCTGGTATGCCACTTCTCTACACACCAGCCTATCGAGTAAAAATTGTGGGAGAGCATGAGGAGGAACCGAACAACCAAATACTTTGATATAGGAGAAATTATCCTAAATGAACCAATATGCAAGATTGAATAGGTTCCCCATAATCCTCTCTAAAATCCAAGGAGGTGGGTGACCATAAATGCCTATGTGAAAAGGCACTATGGCATTGTGACAGATTTCATAAACGAAATCCTTGGATTTCTCCTACCATAACTTGGAGTGATAAAAATGAATAGGTTCGGAACTGGTTGGGGTCCAACTCCAGTTCATCAGGGGAAAAGGGGTCATGAAACAAATGTCATCTGTAACATATGACAAAATGTAAAAAGGGGTAGGTTTCCCTTTTGATTTTTTTGATTTATAATCAGCAATTTCCTTGGCCAAATTATCCGACAGCATTTTGGCCCAACTGAAAGTGTAACCCTCAGCTACCTCGTTCATGATGGCTACCCATTCAACCGAGAAATGTGTATGTCTCTTCCTCCCAAACAGGCGATAGATAATCATGGATACATACATCATATGAGTGTCTAAAGACGATGTGGATTATGTACCATAAGCATCAGCTCTGAATTTCTTCAGATGCCACCACCAGGTCTTGATTATATCATGGTCGATCCTGGAATATTGCGTACATTCTTTCCTCTCAAACTCTAGAAGGAATGTCACATTGTAAGTTTATTTACGAGTAGGGGAAATTTTTTACATTACTTTTAGGTGCTCTGGTCGAAAAGAGACAACAACGACTTGCCAGTGGTTGGCGATGCTCCTAGTCTGGATGTCAACATGTTCCAAGGCCCAGCTTATCATATCGTTGTAAGGAATGATTCTCGATCGTCCAGATATCTTATGCAACTCTGAATGTGCTACATGTCTAAGCTTGGTTGTATAAGAGTCGTCATCTTCTTCAACAGAGTCTTCTGGACAGTTGATTATTTCATGCTCTAGGACCTCAAAAACTTGCATCCAAGTTTTAATGGCGTCCACGAGTCGTGAAGTAGTGTCTGATAGAATGTATGCATTCAGGTTTGAATCCTCACCCAGTGCATCAAGCTTCTTTACAATTTTTCGCGGCACCATAATCCTCAAGTAAACAGAATAGGCTTACCTATTTCAGAAGAAGTTTGTGAGTTCTTCACTGGATAAAAACAGTTAATTGCAAATGGTAAAAATGAATTTGAAATATGAAGTTCTTTTATTCAAAAAGTTTATTGATCTTTGTATAGACTTATCGACGAAGAATTTATTAACCTTAATGGAATTCATACCTAGTGATTTGCGATCCTTATTTGAAATCATTATCCTTAATCGATCATAAATGCCATCAATATTTCGACGGTTTGGGTTTGGGAGTTTTGGATGTGACAAGGTGGAAACCTCCTGAATTCTGAATCCACAGAGGAGTTAATCGTTGAATAATCAATTTTAAATATTAATTAATGGAGTTTAAAACGTTTTATTAAATTCAAGTGTTAACACATGGGAAACTTTCTGAAATCTAAAACTGCGAAGTAATTAATTAACTCTTAATCGCAATTAACTTTCGTTATTAAATGTTTTATTAACTCCTTTTTACTCTTTGAAATGTTCAATACTTCAGCATTTTGAAACTTCGGTGATTTGTGAACTCACTCTTTGTTAAAATCCCGAAGGGACATCTCCCGGAGTGACGTGGTAGAGATGACATCATTCTGGATGACGTGTCAAGAAAAGAGAGATGCCACGTGTCACTCGAAAATGGGTGAATCTTCCAATGGAAATGTCAAAAATCAGTGTCACGTGTCAACCCATGAAATATTTAAAAGACATGTGTCCTATGACTCGTGTTCGTGAGTTCTTTAGGATTTGTTGCACGTTGTTATCTTCGAGTTCTGGAGCTTCAGGTTTTTTACTGTTTAGACTTTTTGGAACATCCAAAGCATGGAGCTTCGAAGCGGTCGTTAGAGAATTATTATTTAAAACTCAGGCGGCTCCAAAAATTCGGAGATCATTAGGATTGTTTGATTAAATTAAGGAAACTAATCGACAGGAGATATTGTAAGAACTTTATTTCTAAATAACAACCAGTGAATTTTATTTTAAAACTAAAAGGCAATTTTCTAAGTTTTTTCTCTTTTTGGGTAGAAATTTTATTCCTAAGAGGTGAATGATATAAAGATCAAAAGTTTGAAAGTGTGTGTGTTCCAACATAGGATCCAAATAGGGATTGTGGCTCCCTATGAGGTGTGAAAGAAACGTAGACCAAGTGCCTTTATTGGGTAAATAGAGTCATTATTTCTTTTTGAAAAATATTTTCCAGTTTTATTTAAGAATTAATCATTCATAGAAGAACGAACTTAACCAAATCTCAAAAACCTTCGAAACATAATTAATGATTGATTTTAAGTTAGGCTATTTAAAATTTCTTTTTCTTAAAACTGATTTTAGAATTGTTTAAGATAATCAAAATATCTTTAACTGAAATATCAGACTTCGGTCAACTTCATTTGCATCAAGGTTAAGCAGATGTAACAATTTATTTAGGGAATCCCTAGTCGGTTCGGGATGTAAATATCACTAGAAAAAGAAATAGATGATAGAGTATGTTGTGTGGATATGTATGAAATCCTTACAGATATCACAAATATTTCTTCACTGCCAGCAAGCCTATTCAGTACCCCAATGAAGTTATCTACTTCTCCCATTGAATAAATGTGAAATGTCAAAAACTCCTGTAGAATAGATATGACAGATGTTTTTATTTTTCATTTCAATGATGTCAAGAAATCATAAATTTATTTAAAATATTTATGAGAAATGATCAAATGACTCAGATAATTTACAAAAAGAAAAGGAAATTAAAATAGCCAATGTCAGTCCAATTCGATATATACAATGGAAATCTGAAATGTGACTAATGCATGAAATATTTTAAGTAGCACCCGTTGATAGGAGCGTCAAGAACTTCTCCATCAATATTTTCCAGTGAAAAGGAGTTGTGTTCCCTCAGCAGCTGCAATTTTGAATGGTCTGAAGCATAGATGATCGAATTTGCCATGTTTCTCTGCATCTTCCTTTCTAGCTTCCCATTTTAAAACTAAATTGCCAGGGAGAAACTCCCTATCTTTGGATTTTTTATTGAAAAGGGCCTTCATATTATCCTAGTACTTTTGAAGCTTATAATCCACTTCCACTTTGTTCTATTGAACTTCGATGATTTGATTCATCCTTCTCGTAATGTTGTTTGGCTCTTTGTTTGCATCCTCCCAGAGTTTCATCATAGGAAGAGCAAGGTTTATAGGAAGGATAACGTTGATACCATAGACCAATTGAAAAGGAGACATACCGATAGATTTCTTGGTGCTAATTCGGTTTGCCCATAGGGCATACTTTAAATGGATATGCCAAGATTGTTTTATTTTGTGTCAATACTTTTTTTATTATAGTCATCAAGCTCTTGTTAGATGATTCGGCCAACCCATTTCCCTGAGGGTAATAAGTTGTAGAATGACCTAAAACAATATTGTATTTATGACAGAAATTGATCATTTCCATAGACTTAAAATCCTGAGCGTTATCAGTGACTATTTTTCGAGGACAACCAAATCTTGATAGGATGTTTTCTTCCAAAAAGTTTATTACTACCGAATATGTAGCATTCTAAGTTGGAATGGATTCAACCCATTTCGTAAAGTAATCGATAGCGATTAGAATCCATCTATGTTGAGCACTTGATTGCGGATGGATTTCTCCGATGAAGTCTAGGCCCCATTGTTGGAAAGGAGATTCAAATTTTATTGGGATTAAAAGAACGGCAAGGAGCTTCTGCTTACCAGCGAACAGTTGGCACAGATTGCAGGCTCTGACCCTTGCATTTACATCAGTAAATAAATTTGGCCAATAATATTATGCCCCTAAAATATTGTAAGTTGTTTCTCTCCAGGCATGATTTCCTCCGCACACTCCTTCATGAAATTCATCAATGACTCCTTCTGTTTCATATTCTGTCAGGCAACATAATACAAAACCCAGAGGATCTTTCTAGTATAGCTTTCCATCAATAATATAATACTTAATTGCATGTAGTTTTAAAGTCCTTTATTTGGAAGGAGTCATTTCATTTGGGAATTTAAGAGTAAGGAGGTATGAAACAATATCATGATACCAGGAAGAGGAAGAAAACTTATCTTCGATCTAAATTACAGGTTCTTGATCGTCAATTTCCTCTATATCCAGGAGAGAATCATGTGATTCAAAGTTATTTATTATGAGCGCTCTAAAATTTGATTCATCTAACAGCCTCACCAGACCTTGACCATTGACTAGCTTGGTAGGTTTCACTTCTAGATCAAGCTCTTGAATTTTAGCCAACCATCTACCTCTTCTTCCATCATTGTCTGGATAAACCAAGATATCCTTAATAGCATTTGTTGGCACATAAGCAATTATTTTGGAGTGAGGAACATATGTTCTGAAAGCCTTGAGAGACTTCACCATTTCATAACAATGTTTTTCCAGTATATCATATCTTAATTACGCATCCCTGAGACTTTTGTTAAAGAAGGCTATCGGTTGTTCGAATCCTTCTTTGTTCTTTTGAAGGAGCATTGTTGTGACAGTGTGTTCAGAAGCGAAAGATAAGAATAAGAATTCCTTTGTATAGTCTGGACTTGCTAGCACTGGTGCTTCCCTTATAGCTTTCTTAACACGCTCGAAAGATTCTTTGGCCTCTACATTCCGTTTTACTCTGTTGCACTTCTTTAGCATATATGTAATCAATTTGATTATTTCAGCAAAGTTAGGAATAAATCTTCTCAAAAAATTGATCTTTCCTAAAAAATATTGAATTTCTTTTCTATTTATATAAATATTTATCAAGTCAATAGCCTCAACTAGCTTAGGGTCAACCTTGATTCCATCTTTTGAAACTATATGGCCTAAAATCTTACCTTCTTGCATAGAAAAATGTGATTTTTTGGGATTAAGAGAAAAACCAAATTTTCTGCATTTTTCAAAAGTCTGCCTGAGGTGCATCAAAATTGGAAAACATTGTTAGATCATCTAGATAAATAACAACAAATTTGTCTCTCTCACCGACGAACACGATATCCATCGCTCTCTGGAAAGTGGCTCCTGCATTCATCAAACCAAAAGTCATTTTATCATACATAAAGGTTCCCCATGGAGTGGTAAACATGGTCTTTTCTCTGTCATCTTCATGAATGGGGATCTGATTATATCCTGAGAAACCATCAATCATAGAAATTTGTTTTTCTCCCACTACCTTTTCTAAAACGTGGTCCATCTTTGGGAGTAGGTATTTATCTTTAAGAGAAGACCAATTCAAGTTCCTAAAATCAACGCAAAGTCTTATTTCACCGTTCTTCTTTCTAACAGGGACCAAAATGGCCACCCATTCAGAGTATCTAAGGGGAACGATGATTTTTTCATCAAGGAGTTTCTTCACCTCCCTTTCTATTACCGGTATAAGAATTGGGTATATTTGTCTAAGCTTCTGCCTGAAAGGTTTAATACCATGTTTTAAAGGAATCTTATGTTCAATAACAGAGGTATCGTAAGTTTTTAGATAATCATAAGACCATGAAAAAACATCTTTATATTGTCTAAGTAAATCAGCGTACTTACTCTTTATTTAGTCCATAAGGTATTTTGATATTTTAACCATTTTGGGATCTTCATTAGTTCCTACATTACAGTCTTCAACTTCTTCAGGTTGAGGTCGCAAGGTAGACTTTAAAGGTATATCATCCTAGTCAAACAAGATTTCTAAGGGGATCAAGCCTCTGGGAATTTGATTTTTCTTAAGTAAGAGCATGCGGTGATTTGCAATCTTATCTTGGAATTTTTCTGGGTTCTCCCATTCCTGCATAATCCAAGCAGGATCGTTCTGATTTTCTTGATCTATGTGGGACTCAGAAAACTCGTCAACCATTTCCAGGAACTGTTTGATTTGTTCATCGTCTTCAAACACTTTCTAGTGCTAAACATTGTTCAGAATCATAGGTCTATGTCTCATCCCGATGTGATATTTCAGTTTCAAAATAGTAGGTGGTATGAAGGTCACAGTAGCTTTGGCCAAAGAATCAGCTTGTTGATTTTGCATTTTGGGGATAGAGTGAATATCAAAGGACGAGAAAAAATTCTCTATAAGATCATAGGCACAATTTCTATATGATCTCAACCTCAGATTCTTAGCTTGATATTGTTGTTTTATTTGTTTTACAATGAGCTCTGCATCACCATAACCTATCAGATGTTTGATTTTTAACTTCCTAGAATATTCTAATCCTAAGACTAAAGCTTCATATTCACAGAAATTATTCGTATAATAGACCTCCCATTGTAATCTATAAGAGAAAGGAATAACATACTCATCTACTGGTGCCACGAATAAAACTCCGGCTCTTGCTTCTTCACAGCAAAAATCACCATCGAAGAACATTTTCTACATCCCTTCTCTAACATTTACATTTTTCTTTGAAATTTCTATTTTTTTATTTTCTTCTTCTACACATTCTTCAAAATCATCATCTATAGATAATATACAATTTCCTAAGTCCTAATCAACAACATATACTGGGTAATTATTGGGGTTTTGAGGGTCACTTATAGTGTACGCCAGTCTAGTTTCTCTGTACAGTCGAGTGAATTGTACACCAAAAATTGGAATTGCAGCATAGGTCATGTCTAGCTAAACCGATCCTCCTAACTTGGCGCCCCAATATCTGGATAGAAGCATGTTGTACTTGGCAGGAACGTCAGCAAAAACCACATCCATAAGGATACTTTTCACAGGAATCTGAGCAAGATTTACCACCAAATATTTAATCATACCCAGACACTTAACCTTTCTAGAATCAAATGAGTACAAATCTTGATACGGTCTATTAATTTCAAGGCCTAATTTTTCCATGATAATATTAGGCATTAAATTATTAGAGGCTCGTGAGTCTAGCATGCAATTGTGAAGTAAATGATCATGCACAATTAATGTAATATAGAAAGGAGCAACATAGTCCTTATTGTTTTCAATGTGTGGTCCGAACATGATTGTAGGTTTTTCGTCTTGCAAATTTATAACATCATCTTGACATTCAGCATCAGAAAAATGTATTTCTTTAACGATTTGTTTTTTATAGATCGGGTTCCTCGCAAGTTCAACCAGAGGCATCAAAATTTTAATTTTATTAAGTTCATTCTCTAAATTGAAGCTCTCAATTGGATTTTCAATCTCCCTAGTTTGAACGTCAGCTTCTGTATTTTCAGGTTTCTTAGTTTGCATTTCTTTTCTTTCATCTTGTTTTATTCAGGCAGCTTACGTTTTAGTTGATGGTTTAGTAATTGTTGCCTCATTTGCTTTGTTTCATGATAAAATATTTTTTGGTGGAACATTTGTAGAACTTTTTTCTCTTGGCCTTAAATCATATTTATGTTGAAGTTTGGCCATTATCGAGTTGGCAAGACCTTTGTATGTAGAATCCCCCAAATTGTTGATGTTTTTAATCATTATTAAACAGAGATTCCAGGTCTAAGGATTTCTCATAATCTTGTTGGTTCAGGTGAGGATCAAGATCATCATCACTGATATTATTTAGATCTTCCTATAATTCCTCATAATCTTGGACTTCATCCCTCTATATGAAATTCTCAATTTTAAACGGAGCTTGGATCTTTTGATCTTCAATTTTTATTTGTCTTTGTTGTATCTGAGGATTAGGGTTTCTCCTGAATTGATTCCTAACATATGGATCAAGTTTGGCTTTCTCTATTTCCATCCTAGAATTTTTTTTTGATAAATATTTAATAACTTTAGCCATCTCATCCATTTTTTCCTCTACAGACTTTCCAAATCCAGAGGGTCCTACATGTTCTTTGAAATGCCTGGGTTTTGTGGCTCCCATCGCAACCTTAGTTTTCAACTTCCCGTATGCCATCATATTGGATTCAATTTATATAGCATTATCTTGCATTCCCACTAACATAATGGATCTCCTTTCTCTCAAAAGTAGAGCGAAGTCGAGATCAAAAGCCTCTACAAAAGTGCATTTTGCAGTTGGTTGAGAGGGTTTGACTTCAGCTTGGATTTTGTGATAAATCTTATTAAATATTTGAATAAATTCTAGGACTGATTTAGAATTCTTCTTTCTCAAGGCTCTGAATTCGGTTAAGTAATAAAGATGGTCCTTTTTCTCTCCCCATTGTCTAAGGAAGGCATTTTCTAGATCGTCATATGATTGTATAGAACCTACTGGGAGTCGTCTAAACCAAGTTCTCACATGTCCTTCAAAATTTTGTACTAACAGTCTTGAGTACACGTCCTCATGCTCAATGCCAAGGATATCAGCAAACTGGTCGAAAAAGGCTATATGTTTTGTTGTTGTTAGATCTCCTTCTCCCATGAATTTGGGGAGGTTCTTCATGTAATTTTCGAGTAAATCATGTAGGACAGTAGGAAGGACTAAGGGAGAATATCTAGCATCTAGCTTGGAAAATATCCTAGGGTGTTGAGCTTGTCCATCAGCCCCTGCACCTCTAGCACCGGCCATTGAAAATCTAGGACACAAAATTCAAGGACTAAAAAGGATATTTTCAAAAACTTTGAAAGACTAAACTGTTGATCTTTTGACTACTTCAAGAGGTTGTGACTGAAGTTCAGGAAAAATATCTTGAGAAGGTGGAAGGTCTAGATGAGGGGGAAAAGGAAAACTGGAGCTCGTCTCCTCGGGTGTAAACATAAACTTTTACTTTGGGAAAGGAAAGAATCGGATGAGTATTGATGATAGTGGGGATCGAAATGGATCCTTTGTTCTCACTGGTAAAAGCATCTATCAATGAAAAAGGGATGGTCTGGTCAATCTCAAATTTTATTTCAGGAATAATTACCTCTAGATTTTCAAGTTTAACTTCAGGTTTACTTGTTGATGCTTCTGCAGAATGAACTTGTTTAAAACTTCATTTAGGAGTTATTTCTTCAACGGGAACCTTAACATTAAATTGTGTAACACTAGGTTGATAGACCTTACCTATTGATGCAGTAGTTGTTCTAAGATATCCTTTTGGTTTTAACAATTTTTCGGGATCCGAAACGGGTGTAGTCTACTTTTCGTCTAGGTTTTTCCTGGTATTATTTCAACCGAATGCCAATTTTTTCTACGATGGATTCGTCAGGTGAAATATGAAGTAAGCCTTATTCACGTATTCAATCTTTTTTCACCATCAAAGATCAAAATCTACCTTGTCATTCTCCCAGGGAAAAGTGATTTTGTTTCTCTGTCCCCAACAGCAGTGCCAAAAATATGGTGTTCCTAAGATTGATTCTAAGTCTTAAAGAATAATGTCAGGCATCATAGGTTTTAAATGAAATATTTTTATGAGTGCCTTTTCTACCTTCATTTTTTTAAGAAAAGATATTTAAATGAAATTAATAATAAGAAATTACAGAGGTTGTATCTCGTTATCTGAGTCACAAATATAATATTGAATGATATAGAAAGATTTACAAAACTGTTAAACAAAGTTAGGTATCAATTACAGATAGGTCTCACCATGTTTGCAGTAGAATAAAAATAGAAGACGCACCCTTGAACAGGATGTAACGTGCATTAATTCACGCAGATCATAGGTCTTGTTTTACTCACAGTAATAACAGAAGAATAATTGTTCATTGAATGAACTGCTGGTATAATATGATCACAGTAGATGTAATACTAAATTGCAACCAATCACTCTTCAAGAATTACAGAAATAAATTCAGAGAAATGGAAACACATACGGACCACATAACTCAAATTGAACGAAACTTAGAATCTTTTTCTGCATTTGTATTAATACTCAAAAAAGAGTTTCTTTATTACATTCGAAAAGAAGTAGCCTTGAATATATCTTAAATATATGTATTTATACAAAATGTTTCACAACCAAAACCCGTTGGACTTCTTACAATATTTAACTAAAAATAGAACATTTATGAATAAAACAACAACATGCAAATATTGATGAGTTTCGCTAGTGCTTTCCTCTGTCACTTCGTCTGTTGGTAGAAGCGCTCATTTTCCTTTAGTCTTTGAGATGGATACACATTTCCATTAGGGTTACCAGAATCATTGGCCTACTGTCTTGACCATTTGATCTTGTTTCCATCTATCCCTTTGGGTGTGTTCAGTGGGGCAAGGAATTGCAATCGAAGACATAGGGGGGAATATTAGATGGATAGCTCAACATCGACTCATTAAGGGATGGATAATGGCTACAGGGAAGACTAATTATCCATGAAAAGAATGATGAGGGAACAAGTGTCTGATGATGAGGTGGGATGACTGGAGGCTAGAATGTGGGTGGTAGGGATGGACGAGGTAAGTGACTTGTTGGAGGGTGAAAGGTAGAGAGAGTGGAGGGGGTGGACATTGTGCATGTTTTCTCATTTTATTCCAGCTAAACTTGCATTTCCCAGTTCAATGCATTAGTTTCATCTATCCATCAATACTATCACGAATCTTCAAGGCTCAATCCTTTCATTTACTTCGAAGGCAAACAGTTTCTTTTGTATTTGGGGCAGATTTTCCTAGATCTTGTTCACTTCTTGGACTATGGCTTGAAACAACGAACTTGGATTAACCAACCACTCATTGATTTTAAGAAGATCAATCCAGCTCGTTTCTTGGATAGATGCCTAAGTAGCTTATTTGTTCTTTTTGGAACTTTGTTGGTTCATTTCTATCTCAATTTTACCCAAGGCCTCTGAGATATTATTCCCCTCAAACTCAATCAATTTTTTGTTTAGTGATGATAATGCCTCTAGACAAGCCTCTTTCACCTCCCTGGTAAGTTTCTTGCCTTCTTCTAGATTTTTTTCCTAGAATTTTAGGGCCATTTCGCCTCTTAATTGTTCAGAATGAGAGAGAAGAGAAAAACCAGGGGTATTATCTCTCTGCATCCATATAAGAACTTCTTGACACTTAGATCGGGCTGAGCAAGCCTCTTTTTCCTTAACATAGATATCCTTTAGGGAAAGGTCTATTGTCTGATAGCATTTATGGATGGCATCTACTTTCAGATAAAGTTCTTGTTGGGAAACTTCCATCCTCTCATTAATTTCTGATGCTTAAGTTTTGAAGTCCGAAATATCTATCGTTATGTCCTCTGTTACGGTCAATCTGGCCTGCAACTGCTTTATCAATTCATCACGCTGAGTGACCAGATCTTGGTTTCTCTATCAACTCTAGTGGAGCAGCTCAAGGTTATCCTGTAGTTGTATAATTTGTTGTCGAACACTAGCCCTTATTTGCTCAAAATCATGGTTCATCCTGCTTCTGGTAGTCTGCTCTATAGCATATATCTGATTTTGCAAGTGTTCTACCAAGAGGCACTTTTGTCATAGTTATTCAGTCAAATTGTCCACTGACCATTGATTGGCAATGGAAAAACTGCCTAACGAACATGCAACTTATTTTGCAAAATCTAGACCATCATGGTCATTCCCGTCATACACTAGTCTTTGCCTTTTCGTGATTATTCCATCCTTGTGGTGAGATTCTCTTTTCATGATAGCCTTTTGTTTCTTGCTAAAAAAGAAATCTGAGGAGGCATCTACTCGGGAAAGACAGGAGTGATATCACCTACGAAAGTGAGTTCAGAATTAGGATTCATGAAGTTGTTTTGTAGAGGGGTTAATGATGCAATGGGAGAGGAAATTTTGGTGGAATGTTGTTGTCCTCTTGTATTCGGGATGCCAGAAGGAGTTGTTGGTGTTGAATGAGAAACAATTTGTCCCAAATTCATGAAGGCTTCGAACCGTGCTATCACCTATGGATCAATCATTCCTGATAGTGACGCTCTTATGTCCTGAAATAATACCTCTAGGATTTTCAAGGCCTCTTCATCTTTTTGTTTAGTTGAGGAACTTGGCTTAGATCCTATAGGCTTAGCCTCCTGTGAAGGAGGCGTGGCTATTGAATCTCCCTACAGTATATTTGGTAAATTGTTCCTCTAGTGTTTCTAAAAGTTGAGGAAACCAGCTGGTCTGTCCGGGGGTACGGTTTGGAATATGCTTTGGACTTCCTCATAATATTTAACTCTCCTAAACATTTCATCATAAGGGGATGCATGTACCGCTTCATGTTAAACTGATCCAAATGGTTTTCCACTATCTTGTGTGGATTGTGCTTCTTGAATTCGATGTCAACCAATTTAACATCCTCCAAAGTCATGGCCTCGACTTTAGCGTGACCTAAATCTAACAACGTGAACATGCCAACTTGAATGGGGAAATTCGTCCCAACATTTTTCTGAGTTGCTTTCATCTCCTTGTTGATACCTCCTATAACTTCTTGGTACACCACTTCATTGCACACCAGCTTGTCGGGTAAAAACAGCGAGAGAGCATGAGGAGGAACCAAACAGCCAAATACCCTGATATAGGATAAATTCTCCTCAATGAACCAATTTGCAAGATTTCCTAGGTTCCCCATAATCCTCTCTGAAATCTGGGGCGGTGGGTGACCATAAATGGCTATATGAAAAGGCACTATGACATTATGATAGATTTCATAAAAGAAATCATTGGCTTTCTCCTCCCATAACTTGGCGTGATAAAAATGAATAGGTTCAGAACTAGTCGGTGTCCAACTCCAATTCATCAAGGTAAAAGGGATCATGAAACAAGTGGCATCCATAACATATTCCAACATGTAAAAAGGGGCAGGCTGCCCTTTTGATTTTGTTGATTTATAATCAGCGATTTCCTTGGCCAAATTATTCGATAGCATTTTGTCCCAATTGAAAGTGTAACCCTCAGCTACCTCGTTCATGATGGCTACCCATTCAACCGAGAAATGCGTAGGGCTCTTCCTCCCGAATAGGTGATAAAGCATCATGGCTACATAGATCATATGAGCGTCTAAATGCGTTGTGGAATATGTACCATGATCCTCATCTCTGAATTTCTCTGGATGCCCCCACCAGGTCTTGATTATATCATGGCCACTCTTGGCATATTGGGTGCCTTATTTCCTCTCAAACTCTATAAGGAGTGTGGAATTGTAAGTGTATTTAGGAGTAGGACAAATGTTTTACATTACTTGTAGGTGCTCTAGTCGGAAAAGGCCAGCATCAACCTTCTAGTGGTTGATGATGCTCCTAGTCTAGATGTCAACATGTTCCAAGGCCCAGCTTATCATATCGTTGTAAGGCATGATTCTCGGTCATGCAACCATCTTATGCAGTTCTGACTATGCTACATGTCTAAGCTTGGTTGTATAATATTCGTCGTCTTCTTCATCAGATTCTTCTGAACAGTTGATGATTTCATGCTCTAGGACCTCAAAAACTTGCGTCCAAGTTTTAATGGCATCCACGACTCGCAGAGTAGTGTCTAACAGAATGTCTACATTTGAGTTTGAATCCTCACCTTCTACATCAAGATTCTTTACAATTTTTCACAACACCATAGTCCTCAAGGAAATAGAATAAGCTTACCTGTTACAGGAGAAGTCTTTGAGTTCTTCACTGGATAAAAACTGCTAATTGCAAATGGTAAAAATGACTTTGAAATACGAAGTGCTTTTATTCAAAAAATTTATTGATCTTCGTATAGCCTTACTAGAGAAGAATTTATTAACCTTAATGGAATTCATACTTAGTGATTCGTGATCCTTATTTGAAATCATTATCCTTAACCGATCATAATGCCATCAATATTTTGACGGTGCGCGTTCAGGAGTTTTGGATGTGGTAGGGTGGAAACCTCCCAAATTCTGAATCCGCGGAGGAGTTAATCTCTAAATAATCGCTTTTAAATATTAATTAATTGAGTTTAAAATGTTTTATTAACTTCAATTGTTTCGGAATTTCGGACTTCGGGGGTTTTGAATACAACACAAGGGAAACTTTTTGAAATCCAAAACTGCGAAGTAATTAATTAACTCTTAATCGCGATTAACTTTTGTTATTAAATGTTTTATTAACTCCTTTTTACTCTTTGAAATGTTCAATACTTCGGCATTTTGAAACTTCGATGATTTGTGAACTCACTCTTTGTTAAAATATCGAAGGGCCATCTCCTGGAGTGACATGGCAGAGATGGTGTCATTGTGGATGACGTGCTAAGAAAAGAGAGGTACCATGTGTCACTCGAAAATGTGTGAATCGTCCAACGGAAATGTCAAAAATAAGTGCCACATGTAAACCCATGAAATATTTAAAAGGCATGTGCCCTATGAATCATGTTCACGAGTTCTTTAGGATTTGTTGTGCATTGTTATCTTTGGGTTTTGGAGCTTCAGGGTTTTTACTGTTTAGACTTGTTGGAACATCCGAAGCACAGAACTCTGAAGCGACCGTTAGAGACTTACTCTTTAAAACTTAGGTGGCTCCAAAAATTCAGACATCATTAGGATCGTTTGATTAAATTAAGGAAACTAATCGACGGCATATAATGTAAGCGCTTTATTGCTAAATAACAACCAATGAATTTGATTTTAAAACTAAAAGGAAATTTTCTAAGTTTTTTTCTCTTTTTGGGTAAAACATTTATTCCTAAGAGGTGAATAATATAAAGCTCAAAAGTTTGAAATTATGCATGTTCCAACAGAACCTCTCTGATAAGATGAAATATTTCACCTTTAGTAATGTACAGTTTATGTATCTTGTAGATCAACCCATCCTAGAGATGATACTCAACTTTACCGTCACTTTATTCTAGTAAAAGTTGGACTTGTAGATACTGAAAATCTTCTTTAAAGTCCTCATCTTCCATGTCTACCTCTTTGTATGAATCATGGATGAAAGTATCCATGTGCAAAAGAGTTCCCATAACTGTGATCTTGAATGTGGTTAGCCTTGAAATCATGCATGCAACTTATTTTTGGGTTGTTATATTCTTTGTAGTGAAAGAACAATCATTTGATTATCTATTCAAATTGGAATGACTGAGTTATAAATCAACCGATAAGTCAAGTCAATTCTAAGGTCGAAGTGGTCGACCGGGAATTCGAAAGGTTAGTCGACAAGAGGTCGAGTGGCAGCTAACTAGAGACCAACTAGAGGTTGACTAGGGAGTTGATTGGTATTCAATTGTAACAGAATCATGATATTTGTGGGATTGCAGCCAATCATTTGCATGGATATGTAACCATTTTTGGGTTCCATTATTTAGGGTTTTACATATTGTATATCCTATAAATAAGGTGCATTGTAATTGTAATAAGTTTATGTTCGCGTTGATGTTATTGATCATGTAGATGCAAGTCGAATTTACTACAAGATTTTTCTTGTGTAAAGCAAGAATGTATGATGGTGATTATGTCTTAGTTGTAAACCAAGGTTAGTCATGTAACTCTTTATTCAATGAATGAATATGACAATAAGAGAGAAATACGCTCAAGGATTGTTGGTTTTCCCAGTTAAGGGTTTTGAGGATAAAATATCTATGTATTGTGTGTGATTGTCATTTATTTTATGCTTTAAATTTATCTTCT
This sequence comes from Picea glauca, assembly GCA_000966675.3. Lineage (NCBI taxonomy): Eukaryota > Viridiplantae > Streptophyta > Pinopsida > Pinales > Pinaceae > Picea > Picea glauca. The sequence continues at coordinate 27,135 of JZKD02S2174101.1, forward strand.
CTTTCCTAGTTGGTTTAGTGTGAGTATTAGTTCCCCCTACAAGTGGTATCAGATTGTATCTGAGCATTTCTGATACAAGTGGTGCCAGATCTCGTTTCGTTATTTTGTACAAGTCGTATAGAGAAAGGTTAAGAATATCTTGGATATGAGCTAAGCCTATGTCCAGTGGGAGTTCTAAGTCAATGATCTTGAAATTTGTTCTTGAAAGAATTCCAAGTTGTTCAAGGATAGAGGTCAAAAAATTCAATGGCCATAATTTTGAGCTTTGGAAGCTTAATATGGAATATCTCCTTACAAATCGAGAATAGTGGGCAGTCGTAATCCTCAAATCCATTATGATGGGTATGTTGAGGGAAGAATGGGAAAAACCTAAACAAAGGGCATGGAGTATGATTTGAATTTGTCTTTCATATTCTATGTTGTTGAATGACTTAGGTGAAGACTCTACAAAGAAACTATGGAACAAGTTGGGAAGCTTGTACCAGTGAAAATCCCTAGTAAACAAGATGTTCCTTAAGAAGAAACTATATCTTCTGAGGATGAGTGAAGGGAGCTCGGTAAAAAAGCACCTAAATGCATTAAATATTGTAATAATCCAGTTATTGTTTGTGGATATTAAAATCATTGAGGAGGACCTAAGCTTGTTGTGTTATTTTCTAGACTCCTAGGATAGCTTAGTCATGGCCACGGGGAGTAATTCGACCACATTAATGCTTGAATAAATAATTGCATCTCTATTTTCAGAAGAAATGAGATAGAATAACATGGAAGGATCAACCAAATATTCCTTGATGGTGAGAGTTCAATCAGTCAACAAGGATAAAGGAAAATTCTCCGGTAGAAATTCTAATTCAAAGGGTAGATCTAAATACTTGGTTTAGTTGAGAAGAAGATTCTAGAAATGTGGTAAATATGTGCACTACAAGAGAGACTATAAGCTCAGATAGACTAATATCAATTCAGGATCCAATGAGAATTCATCGACTGAGAGAAAGACTGCTCCAGATAAAGGATGTGATGTGTATCTGGTGTCGATCAGTAAACAATTGGATCATGATGTTTGGTTGATTGACTCAGTTCCATCCTTTCACATGACACCCCACAGAGAATGGTTCTATGAGTATGAGATATATGAAGGGGGATATGTGCTCTTGGGGGATGAATCAACAACCAAAATTGTTGGATGGGGAAGATTCTGAATGATACTAGAAGATGGGAGGAGTAGGACCCTTCCAAGTGTGCTACATATTATGGGTTTGGAAAGAAATATAATATTTGTCAGCAATATGAGTGATGTAGGAGTGTACAATTCATTTTAGAAGGATATGTACAAAATGGTCAGGGGATAAATGGTCTTAATTAAAGGATTTTGGATTTGAACCCTATACAAGTTGTTAGGGAATGTTGACTCGATTAGATGCAACATTGTTTCTAAATTCGAATCAACTCGACTCAATCGACACAAAAAGAATTGATGTCACTCAGTTGACATAAATAGACTTGACTAGTCTTCATAAATTTGATTTGACCATGTTATGGCACCAGAGGATGGGACATATTGGAGAAAAAGGACTTCGATCTATTCACAACAAAGGTATGGTCAAAGGTTTTCCTAATTGTAATTTGGAAGACGAATTTTGTGAACATTGCATATATGGAAAACAAAATCAAAGTTGGATTCCAATATGGAGCTACAAGGGAAAAATGGATTCTGAAATTGATACATAGTGACGTATTTGGGCATGTACCATTCCCTTCACTAGGAGGATCTTTGTATTATATTTCCTTCATAGATTATTTTCCCAAGAATACTTGGTTATATTTCTTGAGGAATAAATCATAGGTTTTCAAGAAATTCAAGGAGTTTAAATCTCTTGTAGAAAACCAAACAGATAATAAGATCAAGGTGTTGAGAACTACCAATGGAGGTGAATTCTATGGAAAGGAATTTGAGAAGTTCTGCAAGTAGTGTGGAATAGCATGAAAAAATACCTCACCATATACCCCACAAAAAAATGGATATTTTAAAAGAAACAACACGAAATTGATGGATAAGGCAAGGAGTATGCTCAGTGGTGTTGGGATCACACAAGAATTCTAGGAATAGGCTGGCAACATTGTAAAATATTTGGTAAACATGTCTCCTTCATCAGTTCTAGTCGACATGAATCCGCAATAGGTATCTTCTAGTAAGAAGCCTTCACTTTCACATCTCAAAGTATTTTGTTGTGATGCATGTGAGCATGTTCCCAAAGAGAAGAGGAACAAACTAGACAATAAGGAAATCAAGTGTATTTTCATTGACTAAAAGGATGGAATGAAAGGATATAAGTTATGGTATCCATTGTTAAGAGAAAAAATGTATAATCGAGTTGTGGTCTTGAGGGAAGTCGAAGGAAATTCCAAGTATGAAGGGGTTCAAATGAATAAAGAAATAGATAAGTTGGTGTTTGAACTGAGGAATGATGAGCATGATTAAGATGAGTCAAATAAATAAGATGAAGAGGTGGAATAGTTGGATTCGATTGTAAGTAGGTCTAAATGAGTAAGAAAAATTGTTGAAATTTATAGTCCACCCAATTTCCATTATGTATTTGTGTTATCTGCCACTGATGAGGATCCCAAGTCGGTCATGGAGGTAGTCGACTCAATAGAGGGTAAGCTCTGGAAGGAGGCCATGGTCGAAGAAATTGAATCCTTTCACAATAATGAAACGTGGGATTTGGTAGAGCTACCTAATGGAAGGAAACCCATCGATAGCGAGTGGGTGTTCAAGAAAAAATTGAAAACAACAGGTCAAGTCAAGAAATTCAAAGCTTGATTGGTAGTGTTAGCACTGAGAGTCACACTTAGACTATTGTAAGTGTAAGCCCAGTATCCATCATAATATAAATGGATTGAATGGTTTGAGTAGGTGGATCAACAATACTAGGAAATAAAGGGAGAGGGTAGCAAACTGTCAGTGGAAGTATTCCATTGGTCATGGAGTCAACACATACTACATATCAAAGGCACTCAAGATCATACCAGACCAAAAGGGATATAATTGATGGATGGAGGTATAATAAAGATAACAAAACAATAATTTCATCAAGAAAATATCCTCTCTGGAAAAATGACTTAAAATATTACTAGAACAGAGATCATGAAAGGAGGCAATTACTACAAATCATTTGTTGCTCATGAATCTCCTCCCTCATGAAAAACCATTGATATTCAATTCCTGCAATTCCATTCAAGCAAGAAGACAATATAAAATGATAATAAAGAACACAAATCCTGATAAACAACTCTCATGAATATCTAATGGAAGAAATGCTAATTACAACAGGCCCTTAGGCTTACAAATGAGCAACTAAAACTGCTCCTCCAACTCTCTCCTCTCTTGGCTCGTGAACCCAACCCTTTTCTCATAAAAAATCCTTTTCATTTATATTTAATAATCTCTATCTACCATAAGGATTTCAAAACCAAGGAGTTACATAGGATCCTCCTCCATGTAGGAGTCTTGTTACAAAAGATTCCAACAAAAGCCTAACAAATTTCTATTTTTTTGGGATTTTGTCTATGATGATAAATTCCTTTTGAAATAGGTCATCCTGATTGATCTGGAGCTGGAACACATGTCCCTCATGTCAAAAAAACTCCTATGATACCATTCAAACCTTCCTTGATAGGTGGAAACCTCCAAACAAGGCGAATATCCAACAATTATGCAAAACAAAGAGTTTGCAGTGCCAGTTTGTAGTGCACTGGTGTTTTAATTATATCTCTTGAATTACAAACTAGGTCAAGATGAAATTTGGATAGAACATCAATGACATTATCATTATCCTCCACAAAATAATTTAGAAAAACCCACATCATATTTTTGGATTTATGATCAAATATTTAGAAGACTCTGCTACAGGAAATGAGTTCACAACGAAGTTCGCAACACCTGTCACTAGTGCGTAGCGCCAGTTCACAACGTCAAAAGAAAAAAAAATACAAAACCACCTTCTTAAGATTCAAACAGGATGAAAACCCTCATGGAGTACTTGATGGTCCTAAGATTGTTGTGGATGTCGATAAGTCCAAACATGAGTGCCTGACACCTATTCAAGCTACAACACTCCTCCTTAACTAGTTCGCAACGCCAGCTCAAATATAGCTTGCGCACTTTGAGGAGGTTTTTAGTTGATAGTATGACATAATCCTTGGAGAAATGGTTAAATGTAGGTTCTGAAAACCATAAATCCTCCTTTACATGATCAATCTTATGTGTTAATATCTGGCTCCATAGGGGATGGCATGCTCCATGTGAGTTGCCAAGAACATGCAATTCAAGTGCCTTATCCATTCCATCTCTATCCACAAAACCTGTATGCCTGAGAGCACCTCCACTCCTTATTAAAAACTAAAAAACACTCACTTCGAATCAAATTCTTACATAGCAAGCTTATTTATATACATTCCGACACTAATCTATCTAGCTGAGATTATTTGCTTAATTGAAGTCAATTGTTCAGGTGAGTATCGAACTAATGAAAATAACTCCTTCCATGCAACTATTCAAAATAATTTTCAAGTGATATGAAGCTTGCAGCAAGAGGTTAGTAAGAAATGGATACTTACAACCATGATCTGAAATCATACTAACAACTGGATCATTAGAAACCTTTGAAAAATATAACTTTATGTAAAAATCCACAGGATCATGAAACATATGAAAAGGCATTTCTAGTTGGTTAAGAAAACCATCTTACCCCTCTGTGAAGGTTGATTCATCAATAAAATGATGGTTCTCATATACTTTATAGCTACTCATATGTTGTTTGATGTTTTTTGCAAGTGCATGTATAGATATGATAGATATGATAGACATTTCCTCGTTGATCCTTGGATTTTTCTGCTCATCAATAGGTGATAAAGAGAATTCTAATTGTTGCTGCAATTCTTCCTTATATTCTTCCTTATCATATACTGGTTGGCTGCTAATAATCTTTGTATGTGCTTTAGTAAAGATCTACTCTTTATCATTTGAATATTCAAAAGAAACAATTTGATTTTCATGACAAGTTAAAATAGTAGATACATTTGATACAATGTCAAAAGTATCTACATATTGGCTATCACTTTGAAGATAATCATCCTCTTGATCATAATGAAAAGTGTCTTCTACTGCAGAATACTCTTTAATACTATTTGATCCTTTACTCAGCAAATTGAATTCATAACAACATTCTTGATAAAGGAAATCAGCAACAAATTTATCTTTGCAAAACAAACGAAATGCAGCATGAAAATGTCTCAGTGAAGTAATAAAAGAAACTGGGAGTGATCTACACCAATCATGAGTTGCTCCATATAAAGAGTATGTAAACAATTTGATGAGGACATCTTCACGTATAACTTTCATCTTAAGTATGCACTCATGAAAATCTAGTAAACACTTAGCTGGCATTTCCCAATTTTCCCCTCTAAACCTAGGAAGGCAGCCTTCCCATTCACTGCTATCAGGCATGGGGTTTGTAAAACCAGATATATTTGAGAAATCACAAAATGCATACCTATGAGAAAGAATCTTGTCCATTTCAAACCAGTGGAGTCTCCCATAGATTCATATATGATGAAGTTGGAGTCACCAGGTAGAATATTGCAATCAAGTTGGTGTCCTTATCTTGTCTACCATCAAGAGTTGGATCTGATCGTTGTCGTTCTCCCAGGGAAGATTTATTCACTTTTGTCCCCGGCAACGGCGCCAAAAATGTTTTCACTAAGAGTCACACTTATATTGTTGTAAGTGTAATCCCATCACCCATCATAATATAAATGTATTGAATGGTTTGAGTAGGTGGATCAACAAGACTAGGAAAGAAAGGGAGAGGGCAGCAAACTGTCAGCAAAAGCATTCCATTGGGCATGGAGTCAACACATCCTACAGATCAAAGGCACTCAAGCTCATACCAGAACAAAAGGGATATAATTGATGGATGGAGGTGTAAGAAAGATAAAAAAGGAATAATATCATCAAGCAAAGATTCTCTCTGCAAAAATGACTTGAAATATTACTAGAACAAAGATCATGGAAGGAGGCAATTACTACAAATCATTTGCATCTCATGAATCTCCTGCCTCATGAACAACCATTGATCTTCAATGCCTAGAATTCCATTCAAGCAAGAAGACAAGATAAAATGATAATAAAGAACACAAATCCTGATAAACAACTCTCATGAATCTCTAATGGAAAAAATGCTAATTACAACAGGCCCTCAGGCTTACAAATGAGCAACTAAAACTACGCATCCAGCTCTCTCCTCTCTTAGCTCATCAATCCAACCCTTTTCTCATCAAAAACCCTTTCATTTATAGTCAATAATAACTATATACCATAAGGAGGTCGAAACCAAGGAGTTACATAGGATCCTCCTACATTTAGGAGTCTTGTTACAAAGGATTCCAACAAAAGCCTAACAAATTCCTTTTTTGGGGGGATTTTGTCTATGATGATAAATGCCTTTTGAAATAGGTCATCCTAATTGATCTGGAGATGGAACACATGTACCTCATTTCCAAAAAAACTCCTAGGAGACCATTTGAACCTTCCTTGACATGTGGCAACCTCCAAACAAGGAAAATATCCAACAACTATGCAAAACAAAGAGTTTGCAGCGCCAGTTTGCAACACACTAGTGTTTTAATTATATCTCTCTAATTACGAACTGGGTAAGGCTTAAATTTGGACAGAAAATCAATGACATTATCATTATCCTCCACAAAAAAAAACAAAAATGCCCACATCATATTTTTGGATTTATGATCAAATACTTAGAAGACTCTGTTATAGGAAATGAGTTCGCAGTGAAGTTCACAGCGTCTATCACCAGTGCACAGCGCCAGTTCACAGCTCCAATAGGATAAAACATCCAAAACCACTTTCTCAAGCTTCAAACAAGATGAAAACCCTCATGGAGTATTACATGTTCCTAAGGCTGATATGGATGTTGATAAGTCTGAACATGAGTGCCTACAACCTATCCAAGCTACAACGCTCCTCCTTAACTAGTTCGCAGTGCTAGCTCAAATATAGCTTGCACACTTCGAGGAGGCTGTTAGTTGATGGTATGACATAATCCTTGGAGAAATGGTTAAATGTAGGCTCTGAAAACCATAAATCCTTCTTTACATGATCAATATTATGTGTTAACAGGTAGCAAAAGGATATTCCCAAGTCGAGGGAGTCGACTTTGGTGAGATTTTTTCCCATGTTGCAAAATTAACTTCCATTAGAGTAATTTTGTCTTTGGTTGCATTGTTTGATATTAAGATAGAGAAAATGGATTTGAATACGACGTTCCTACATGGGGAATTGGAAGAAGAAATCCACATGAAACAACCTGAAGTATTTTCAAATAAGGGAAAGAAATATTTGGTGTGCAAATTGAAGAGATCCCTTTATGGTCTGAAGAAATCACCAAGGATGTGGTACCAAAAATTTGACACATACATCCTTATTTTTGGATTTGTGAGAGGCAAGGTTGATCACTATATATATATTCCAAGGAAGAATGTGGTCATTTCATATATGTAGCATTCTATGTCAACGACATGTTGCTAATCAAAAATAGCATGGATGTAATAAAGGAGGTGAAGATGCAGTTGTCCTCTAAGTTCGACATGAAGGATATATGTACCGCAAACTTCATTATGGGAATGGAGATCAAGAGAGATCAAGCATTTAAAAATATTTGGTTAAATCAGAAAAAGTATATTGAAACGATCTTGAATCATTTCAACATGCAAGATTACAAACCATTCAAGGAACCAATTCATGTGGGAGCAAGGCTAACTCTTGAAAAGTGTCCAAAGACACAAGAATAAATTGAGGACATGGAAAATGTTACATATGCTAGTGTTCTTGGTAATCCAATATTTTTTATGGCCTACACTCAACCATATATTTTTCATGCAATGGGAGTATTGATAAGATACATGTCGATACCTGGGAAAGAGAATTGGAATGTTGCCAAGATAGTTTTTAGGTATTTTCATGGCACAACACAATATGCTATATGCTACCAAGGGAAACCTAAAACCGACAGGGAAGTAGAATTGCATGGCTCTTTCGATGCCAATTGGGAACGAGATCTAGATCGACGTAGGTTGACCAACGGATATGTGTTCAAGATGCTTAGTGGAGAAATCAGTTGGATAAGTAAGCGACAACAGTCATAGACTTGTCAACAATAGAATTTGAATACATCGAAGCCATTCATGGAAGCAAAAAAAATAGTATGGTTGCATCGATTGTGTCTAGAAATTATCTTTGAGAAAATAGCTATGAAGATAAATTGCAACAGTCAAACTGCAATATTCCTCGCAAAGAACCCAACATACCATTCCAGGATTAAGCATATTTATGTACAATACCATTTCATGAGAGGCGTGCTGGAAAGAAACAAGGTGTTGTTGGAGAAAGTAGACACATTGGAAAACATAATAGAGTCTTTGACCAAGTTTGTGAGTGATACAAAGTTCTCTTGGTGTAGAGAGGCAATGGGCATTGTTTCCCTAGGTTTGTAAAAATAAGTTCAAGTTCTCATGTATTAGCAAATAATACAATGAGTGGGAAAACATTGGATTGTTATATTCTTTGCAATGAAAGAACATGTATCCAATTGTCTAGTTGAGGTGTATCAATTGGGTGATATCTCGACCGACAAGTCGAGTCGAGTCAAAGGTTGAAGTGATCAACTAGAATTTCAAAGGTTGAAGTGGTCAACCAGGAATTTGAAAGGCCAATCGACAGGTTTTTTAATGGCAGCTGATTGGAGACTAACTGGGAAGTCAATTGGTAAACCAACTAGTAGTTGATTGTAACATAATCCCGAGATTTAATGGATTGCATCCAATCATATGCATGGATATGTAACCATTTTTGGGCACCATGATTTAGGTTTTTGCATGCTATAAATCCTATAAATAAGGTGTGTTGTAATTGTAATAACTTGATGTTTGCATTGATGTTGTTGGTCATGTAGATGCAAGCCGAATTAGTTGCAGGGTTGTTCTTATGTAAATTAAGAGAGTATGATGGAAATTTTTTCTTAAGTGTAGACCAAGGATAGTCATGTAACTCTTTATTCAATGAATGAATAAGACAACAAGAGAGAAAGACACTCAAGGAATGTTGATTTTCCCGATTAAGGCTTTCCAATTTAAAATATTTGTGTATTGCGTGTGATTGCCATTTATTTTATGATTTAAATTTGTCTTCTCTTTCCTGGATGGTTTAGTGTGAAGATTAGTTTCCCCTGCACTTATTAGTGTTTCCTTCTTATATTTTGTGATTATACAAAAAAAAAAATTAAAACCCCATCCACTTGTAGTGTTTGGTTTGTTAAATATTACTCTAGGCCTACACATAGTTGGTGATCAGTGTGAATGATAATATCATTGTCCATTAGATAGTGCTTTAATTTCTTAACATATTGAACTAAATAATAGAGTTCATTGTCATATTTAGGGTATTTTAGGACTTTTCCATGGAACATTTTAGAATGATAGCATAGTGTCCTACCACCTTGCCTCAAAACCACTCCCATAGCATATCCACTTACCTCTATATACATTTTAAAAGGTTTCTATAAATTGGGAACTGGAAGACCTAGTGCTTGGCTAATGTTTCATTTCATCTCATCAAAATATTTATGTTGATTTTTTCCCCATTGGAAACATTTTTCATTGTTTGTTATGGAAGGGAGTGGCGCAACCACAAATGGAAAGGATGCTAACAAATTTTGTATGTATTATGTTTCCCACACAAATCCCCTAACCTCGATGAAATTAGTAGGATTTAGACAATTGAAGATAGCCCCCATCTTTTTGGGATCTATCCTAAGTTCCTCTCCACCATTTGCATACCCCAAATACACCAATGACTACTGAGAAAATTAACATTTATTAAGGTTTTCCGATAGACAATGTGTTTTTAGGGTCTTTGGAACCTACATGAGATGCGAGATATGCTCTTCCTAGGTAAATCTATAAACCAGTATATCTTCTAAATACACTATTAAAACTTAATCTGGAAAGGGATGCAATGCATCATTCATCAAGTACATAAATGTAGCCAGTGAATTACAAAAACCAAGAGGCATTACCAACCATCCATATAGAGTTTTCCTTGTCTTAAAGGTAGTATTCTAGGTGTCTTCTTCTTGAACTCATACTTGGTGGTATCCCAATTTGATATCCAACTTGGTGAAGCACTTAACATGTTGTATCTAATCTATCAATTCATCTATATTAGAGAAAGGGTATACATTATTTAGGGTGATATTATTAAAATCTTTGTAGTCGATACACATTCTCTAAGTCCCATCCTTCTTATGTACTATAATGATAGATGAACCACAAGGTGAGGTGCTTGGTCAAATCACTCTCATCTCCAATTGTTGTTGCAATTGTTTCTTCACTTCATCTACTCCTAGGATGCATTGTCTGTATAGCCCAATGTTTGGCTTGAATGGGGATTCAAGTAACAATTATATTCCGTGCTACACTTCCTTATTGGGTGGTAACCATTTTGGATTCCAAAACACTTCTTTGTACACCTAAAAACTCTCCTCCAATTGATGTTTCTTCTCTTTAGTACATCCCTCCAAATATTCCTTTACGTTTACCGATTTATCTCTTGTTTGATTCTCTCTTAAGAAGAGTAATACAAATGTCCTACTAGAACTAATCAATTTCTTGGCTTGGTTATCACTTACCACAGATATCTTGGATTTACATTTGTGTGCATTGATGATGAAAGAATTCATATCCTTGATCAGGTGATATCGATTTTCTCTCCTCGTGAAAAATGAATCCCTCAAGTATATGTAGGAGCTTCCAAACACTACACCAGACACATCAGGTAGTATTGTGTCTACCTCCACTTCATCAATATAGTTTTCACTTACAACAAATTTTATCCTACACTACTTAATGACCTTCATATCTACATCCTTGTTTACCCATCCTAATGTATATGGGTGAGGATGTTCATGAAATTCCAATCCAAGATTGCTACCCAGATGCTTGACTATGAGGTTAGCATGTGAATTGGAATAAAATAGAGCATCCATATTTGTCTTCTTGACCTAGATATTAATATGGAATATTTTACTCATCTCCTTCTCTTCCTTAGGATAGAGGCTACTCAGGTTCACCTCCCTCTACATTGTAGTGCAAAGAATATTTTCATCTACAACTAAGTTTTTCTCCACCTAGTTACCTCAATCCATGGATAGCATATTCTTCTTCTTGAAATCATTCTTCTAGGTCTTAGGATTCATCTCTGGATGTGTCTTCCGACACTTATATTTAGTGTGACCATCAATATTATAATATATACAATGGTTGTTTTTATCCTTGCACTAATTTGCAATGGATGTTTTCTTCTTGTCCTTCTATTTCTACTTCTTCTTTCCCTCCTTGGAAACATCTTGGTGGTCTCTATGCTTGGAACAACTTGGTTATCATTTATTCTTACCCATATTCTGAAGATATTATGCTTTCACAAAAGCCTCATAAATTTTCCTAGGCTTAAAGAGCATCATTTTCCTTCATAATTGATTGTGTAGACCACCCAGATACTTGAGGATTACATCTAGGTTCTTGGGAGATATATGAAATGCAATGTTCATTTTCTAAACTTGGTGTTGTACTCTTGCACAATTTTCCCTTGCTTTTGTGAAAAGTGATTCTAATGGATCCACTAGTACTCTTTGTACCCAATAGGGTAGAACTAGGAGTTAATGAGGGCTTTAAACACCTACTACTTAGTTACTATGGAATCACCCTACAACCTAAGCATCTATCTATATGTGAATTTCCCACCAAGTTTAGGCATGTCCCTATAAATTCAATCGAGAAAATGGAATATTTTTCTCGACTCGTATGATATGAACACTTGAATAAATATCTAACTCTTGCAACCATTGATTCAATTTAACAACACCAATCTCACCTTGGCAGCATTTGATGTCCACTTTTTTTTGAAATTTAAATAGATATTGGAAAGAAGTAATGACATTGGAACTTGGTCTCTCCTTTTTTTTTTTTATCTTTTTTCATCTCCTTTTCTAGGTATTCATTATCTCCAAATTTCTCATATAATCCATCTTCTAATTTAGATACACCAAATTATTGAGAAAGGTCCAAACTTGTTCTCTAGAAATGCCATGAAAATGGCCATGTTGCAAGAGATGTCAGTGACTTGTTCTTCCATACTTTAGGATCTCTTCTCCGACTCATCCCCTGGATTGTTACTATACTCATTCACCGCCACTAGGATTTTTAGACTTCTATCTTACACCAATTCTTGGATCCTAGAACTTTCCACAAACCCCCCAAAAAATATGGCTTTGATACCAATATGATTTGTAAAATGTCATTGGTACTCCAATAAAACAATTCATGACAAAAGATCTTACAATATTCTAAAATCTCTTATTATGAAGTATTTTACTTTATATTTCAAATTTAATGTTATTATCTTAATGCACAAGATACTGAAATAAACTAAAAAATGAAATAAAAGAAGCTAAGAAAATAACACACCATCCACACAATATGTACCCTAGGAAACCAGTATGGGAAAAACCCTGCTAGAAGGTGAATCTTATTCCTTGTTATTTTATTCTCAATTATGATATGAAAATACAAAGAAAGGGGCATCACTATGGATTTTCCATGGACACGGTGGCTTGTATGGTTGCTATAGGATCTTCTACTTCCTTTTTTTTGCGTCAATATCCCACTCCTAGATACTCGACTCAACTATGGAATAGTAAAAAATAAAATAAGAATAGAATCCCTTCCTTTCCTAGTGACCCAATATTTAGCATTTCCTAATATGAATATAGGGTTAGAGTTAAGGTTTTTTCACACATCAACTCCTGATTAAGTTAGGGTTGTGGATGTTATAGATTCTTCTTGAAGTTGCATGTGACTAGTTTCACATGTATGAGTAATGGGAGCTGACATGGCATCCACTTGGTATCATTGTGGTCAACAAGATAGTTCAACTTGCAAGAGGAATAACTTCCTTATATGAACTCCAATCAAGGTGATCTTCTTATCATTAGAAAGCTCTATATGTGTACAATAGCATCGAGAGGTTGGGAACTTTATTTATAGATTTTTTACCCCAAAAATGGCCATTTAAGGCCTCAAACATGCTCTGACTGTTTTTGGAGCCTAAATCACCAAAGTGTGACGTGTTTCTAAAATGGACCCTATGAACCAATAGCTCCATTTTTTCCACATAAAAATTCTCAAAATAAATGGCAAATTATATAACAATCCATTTCAAATAAGGTCTCCTAGGAATGCTTTATATGATAGAGATAATTGTTTTCCTCCCATAAACAAAGACCTTGTGTTTTGGCTTGGATGAGAAAGCATTTAAATGTATTTAAATTGTGGGAACATAACTCAAGATATGATTTGTAATGCGGTCCCTCTCATGCTCTTTTGAATTTAGAGAGGTGAAATATTTAACCAGTTAATCCCTACCATGAAACTTAGCATGTTTCTGGGGCCCTCTTTTATGTGGGGCATATTTTATGGGAGGATAAAATTATCCTCTTGTTGAATCTAACCCACTAGGGTATCTCCCCTCCTCGAATTCAATCTTAAGGGAAATGTTAAAATATGTTGGTCAATATTGACTTGTGTTGGTTGTGGAGCATGATTATCTTCTTGATCCAGAAGTCTTATTTCAGTCATGTTTGGATCCCATTTATTGTTGGGGGGGTGTGGGGCGGGGGGATTTTCCCCCCACATCTCTTGCCAGGTGGGTCCAGGAAGGGTAAAAAAATTATCCCCCACTTGGTGGGGGCTTGGGGGTAGCTCCCCTAAAGAGAAATTTTTGGGAAACTTTCCTTGTAAAATATTGTAATTTTGTAGTCAAACTGGACCGTTTATTATAAAGTCGCAGATCTGACGGTAGAAGCTATGTTAGAGTTTTTTTCCCTAGAATGAAACCTTGTTTTATGAGGGAATTGTATTGTGGCTATGTAGGTGAGTGAATATTATATTCTAAGAAAGGAGAATGTGAGAGAAAGAAGAGGAAGTTACAACGGGTGTGTTGTAGGTTGTATCCATTCATTTGTTGGATAATAATAAAGGAAGGACCTAGCAATTTCTCTAGTGGATGAGGCCCAAACTAGGTGAACCATGTATATATGTGTCTCTATTGTATTGTGTATATTATGTGTTTTATTTTTGCATCTATTTTTATTTTATTGCTCCGCAATCATGTTTTTATAACAATGTGTTCTTGCTCATGGTTTGTCACCAATGGTTTTTCATAAGGCATGCATATTTAAGGGGGGTGTTCCCCCTATTAAAAAATCATAGGATGAGTAACGTCTTCAATTAATCGTGTCCTAGAGCATGTGAGATATATGATAGAACAATTATTTAGAGTAGATTTTTCCTTGCATGTTTTTTCCCTTGTACATTCAATGTCTTGATCTTTATGTGATGTGTTTTTGAAACAAATATTTGAGAATAACATACAAGTTTATTGTGGTTGGATTGATCCTTGGTCGTGGTGGAATTTAAGCAATTGTTTAAGGACCTCCTATCAAGATACCACACATGATATTGTGGGTGTAGTACACATGTTGATATTGTGTTTGACTCTTGATAGAACTTAGTCATTCTTATGGAATAATGATTAGGGATAGGCCTAAAACACTAGTTTACTTAATCATTGATGATTGATGTTCGTGCTCGAATCGTCGCCGGGTGAGAAAAAATGGGAGCACTGGCATGCCTTGTTGGGCTTGTCAAGGCAGAACAGGATGTTGTGGACAGAAAAGGGTTAACAGAAACAGAAACAAACTATAATCTAACTACGAACTAAAAGAAAATAACAATTCGAAAATAAACGAAAACATCAAAC
>JZKD02S2174112.1:19412-30819 GCA_000966675.3 Picea glauca
TTTGCCCCACACTTATCATTAGGATGGTTGAGAGGCTAGGATTTCCTTTAAGTTTTTAAGCATTTATTTTTATCTACCCACTTGTGCACAAAACCGAAAAACTTTGTCCTCCAGCTTGTGCACTTGTTGTGGTTGTTTAGAGTAGTTTTTCTTTCAAGTATTTTTCTTTCTCTTGTTTGCCTACACCTGGGAGTGAGCTTGGCTAGGCCAACCCCCAAAATCGTAAGGTTAGGCTAATACATCGTTATTGCTTCTTTCATGTGTTTAATGGTTTTAAATTATCTAGATTTAGAAGTAAACACCTTATGTTAGCTTAGGCCCATGGAGGCATAACTAATTTACATTTGCTTATCTTGCTCATTTCATTTCATTGCAAGTTATTTCCATTCAAGTACTTTGCTTTCAAGTTAATAATCTTTCAAGTACTTCTTTATATCTTGCGATTTACATTTTCTAAGCATTGTAATATCTTGTTATCTACTTTCAAGCTTTTACTTCCTTGCAATTTCAAGTTCAAGTACTTTACTTTTATTGTCATTTATCTTTCAAGTACTTTCCTTTTACATTGCAAGCACACATTCTTTTCAAGCACTACATTGCAATCACCTTCACTAACTTAACTTAATTTAACCAACTTAAGCTCAATTTACCTTAGTCTCTAGGGCCTAAACTCTACATAGTATAATAGGTCACCACTTACTGTCTCAACTTTGCCAACAAAAAAGGAACCTAAGGAAGAAGCAGGGGGTGTTAGATCGGGGACGATCTCACGACACTAGGTGTCCCCCTTGTGGAGTACTTTTGTTCCCGGATTGACCTGTGGAGCTAGGGTGTGGCCTTGTTTGCCTCACTTATTGAGCACCCAACAATTATTTTGGTACAAGCAGGAAGAGTTCTTGGGTTGTCACTTAGTTTAGGATTTCACACTTCACATTAACAACTTAACTAATCCTAATCAATCCACCTTAACCTTGGGCAATCTACTTTGGTATCTTTATGGTTTATGCTTAAGTTACATTGCAAGCACTTTACTTTTACATCTACATGCAAGTTTTACTTTAAGCATCTTGTGGGTTTGACTAAGTGAACTAAAGTTGCGCATTAGCCCTTGGAGGCCTCATTTCAGCATTTTCTTTGAGTTTAAGTTGTGTTTTGGTGTAATTGGCTTAACCCCCTTGAAGTTGTGCATCCTTTGGAGGCAACTTCATTGTTTGGGTTTGTACTTGTGTATGCCAATGAAACATCCCCTTTGAGTTGCGCATCATTTGGAGGCACTCTTTGTTTGGGATTGTTGGCTTGATGTGTTGTGTTGTACTTTCCCTTTGAGCATCTTTCTTTACCTGCACATTCAAGTTATTCCAAGTTAGTGGCAAGTTAGTTGCTTTGTCATCTTGCTTTGTATAATTTGTATCTATTGTATCATTGTTGTATCTCTTAGTTATCTTTAGATCTATTAACTTTGTAGATAATTGTTGCTTTCATTCTTTTGTATCTAGTCTCAATTGTAAATATAGTAATTCTTTTGTAATCTTATTGTAATCTTTGTAGATTCTAAAACTCCCTTTAACTTAGTTGACCCCTTGCCCAATCTTAGACACTAGTCTTAGTGGACTTAGGAAAAGGACTTCTTTTGCATTTGAGATCTTGCACTTTGCATTGTTGTTTTTGCATATAGGCTAGATCCCCATACCTTTAATCAACTAAAATCAACTCATAGAATTAACTTTTAATTTCACATAGTAACTAGGGTCTACCCCCCTTGGCTTCCCTAGGAGTAAGCCTAGACGGAAGAGGTTCAAGTCGAGGTGACAGTGGGCTTGAACCTAGGCATTGTGCCTCCAAGGACACACTAAGTGGGTTGGACTTAGCCCACGTTCGCAAGTGTGTATAAGGACGGCAACAATGCCCAAGGAATCTTCATTATAAGTGTTTTTAGGCACCCTTGGGGTACTTTTCCTTGTCCAAAATCTGCATTTTCCGCGCTAATTATCTTACATCAGATTCTAGAAGTTGTGGATAGCAGCATGTTAGTCCAATTTTCAGCATATGATCAAGAGGAATTCAAGTACATCATTTTCCCTTGATTTGTGTGGTTAAATCTCACTCTTATGTGGTAAAAAACACTTATTCCTCCACCTCAAGAGTGATTTCATTGTGCTAATTTATATTTCTGTTGTAGCATATTTATTTCAGATCTCAGCACTTAATTAATTAGCTCCTAACCCTCATTATATTGTGGTAGTTATTGCCTGAATTCTTAGTTGAATATTCTCGAGGCATTGGTATATCTAACCATATATTGAGGTGTGTATTTTGAAGTGAACTGTATCGTAAGCTACCACGAGGTACTGTGCAGGTTTGTTTCCATGGATTGGGCTACCCCCATGGCTTCAAGGAGATGGCCTAAAGTGGAGGGGAAATTGTGCTAAGGTGACAATAGTGTGTTTCCCGTGTTGTGTGTATCCCCATTAGCACCTCTACAAAGGCTGCTGGTTTGGGTGGTAACAGATGGAATACTCTTGATACAAACACAAAATTTCACTACACTTGGGAAGAAGTTGAAAACATCTTTTCTAATAAGTGGATAAAGGAAACAAAATTAAGAGAATGTGGTATTCAAAAAATAAAAGATGAGTTGAAGAGAATGGAAAAGAAAATTTGGAGTAAAGATGTTGAAATATCCAAACTACAAAAAGACAAAGAATAGAAGGATGACAAAATTGCAAGAAAGGGCAAAGAAAGTTCTAGATTACATAGCCATAATCAAACACTACTTAAAAAGGTTAAGGGACTAAACAAAGAGAAGAATCATCATCAAACTCGAGCTGAATTGAATATCATAAATGAAGAAACAACTAAAAGGGTTGAAGACGAAATTTGTAAGAAGGTTGAAGAAGCCCTAAATATTGTTGAGTTCATATTAGAAATGCAAACAAAGATTGAAAGGGGATGGAAGAAATTGATGTAAATTCTCACCCTTCGGCTTCAAAAAGAGAAGGAAGAAGAGATACAATAAGGTCATCAAAAGATACTTGAAAAAGCAAAGATCCAACTAGAGAAGGTAAATGTCAAATTGGAAAACTTGACAAAAACATTTGACAACATTCTCTCCCAAGAAAATACAATTAAAGATCAAGTACATAGGCTAAAACATTTTACTCTAATAAAAAGGAAGATGGGTGCAATATTGGTCAAAGGTCAATGAGAACCATCAAAAGTGAAACCATATTGATATTCTCATTAGTAGTAAAGTCTACAAGAAAGTACAGAACAAGATCCCCAATTCCAAAGAAGAAGACGGTAGAATCAGAAACATTTATGGAATCAAAAGTCAAGGAATATCCATGTGACAAGATATTATCGAGGACCAAAAACTACAACAAATTGTTGATGTTACAACAATGCATGGAATTAAAGAAGAATAAACTATGTGACATCAAATTATCAAGGACTAGCACCAATAAGAATCAGTATCAATGGATAGATAGTCAACAGTGGCAACAAAAGAGAAAAAAAATAAGGAAATCATATTATTTGGTTTCATCATGTGTAAAAACCTTAACTACAAAGCTTTGAGGACAAATATTTACGAAGGGGCGTGTCACCACAAAATTTGTCACCCAAAAATGTAAAGCCCAAGCACCTAGGTGAAGACTTGTGTAACTAGGAGGTTGGCCACAATCACCTCACCAACTCTCCTTTGCATTTTAGACAAAGGATAGACCTAAGTCAAGGGGGGATTCACTACAATGAAAATGAAAAGGAAAAAGGGTTTGGTGGCGATCGATGAAAGGGAATGACCAATGCTTTATTGTTTGGGCTATGGAGTCATGCATGCAACTTTAGAAGGAAATTTTAATGAAGGGTTAGGGGCTATAAGCAGATAGCCTAGTCTATAACATCCCTAATTTGGATGGTAGATACTAGAACGTTATGAAGGGAAGGGACTCACCATGGGGAGCTCCACAACCAAGTTGATCTAGAAGTGGCCTTGTTCAAGTAAGACTGTGATTTTGCTCACTATGGATGCCTAGGGAATATAATCATTGTTCCCTAAAACAAAGTAACAAGAAAGCTTTAATTACCTCCTCCAATGTAACAATGTTGCTCCTCTATGGTTCCTAGATCAACTCTTACAATTAAAACCTACAATAAGAATCTCCAATGGTGCACCTAGAACACAATGCCACACATAATAAAATTGTACATACAATGAAACAGAACCCAACAAATAATTTACTTTAATTCCATAAGCTTGGAGCTAGCTTGCTCACAAGTTCTTCCATTAATCATTGAGTTCCCACCCAAGTTGCAAATGGAGAGAGAAAACTCTTATATAGTTTTTAGCTTAACTCTCTCATACAATAAAATATGAATTGTTTTCCTAGATCCACTAATATCTCCTAGGAACAATCATAAAATAATCTTCTTTAACAAACATTTTACTAAAAGTAGAAAGAGTTTGTTGATATCCACAATTTTCTCTAAGAGATTACAATAAAATATTCTAGGAAACAATTCTCAATGAAGTTCTCAAGTAACTAACTCCATGAGAAAGTTGTTGGGTATGTGTTATATTCTTTGCACGACCAAACTTAGTGTCTATTTTTAGCGGTTTGCATCTAAAATTGGTGGTTTTTTGCATCTATTTTTAGCGGTTTTTGGCACATGGTTTTCATCAATGGTTTTCTAATTCTGGTTAAGGAATTAAGGTTGTTGATTGATCCGGGTCAATGGATTAGGGGTTTTGGATGCGGCGGGATCCTATATATATTGTATTGTAAACAATGAAGAAGGATGATGAATAAATGATTAGAGGTGCAACTCTAAATAGGTTGTCAGTTTTCCCGGTTTGGGTTTCCAAGGTAAAAATTTATGTGTAATGTATGTGTGTGTCATTGTATCTTTTCTGTTTTTATTAAGAAGTTATTTGCAGTAATTAATTGTACAAGGTTAAAATCTACAAAATTTTCTATAATAATAAACTAATGAATTAGTTATGTACAATCTCCAAAAATAGCTAATGAGCTAACAACCTCTTCAACTAATTCACCAAAACTAGTATAAGAATGTAACCACCTTCCCAGAGTGGTTGATCCCTTAACCAACCTCAAAATTTGCAAGAAGAAAATGGTTCCATCAATAATTATGGCTCCATATAATAAAATAAGGTCTTGAGATATATATCCAGTGACTTCTAACKAAGGTACCTCCCACATGYGCCATCGTACAGGTTCAAAGCTTGAAGCGGACGGCACCATAGRTTGGATGAATAACATTGGGTCAACATGAATTCATGCCACATGTAACAATAAATCAAATGAACCAAGGAAGGGGGCGGCTCCATGCAAAGATCATCCCATGACTTCATGATATTCCATATATACGATGATCCAAGGGATGGTGAAGCAAAGGAGATTTTAATATGATCGTTCATGTATCAGCTTCTTTAAGCAAAGGGGGCTCCACCTCATGTTAAATATTGCATGTGAATAGCACGGCTCCACTTGAGTTAAGGCACAATCACGTGGCAAAAGATGACAGCTGAAGTGGTGCTTTTAATACAACTCATTGCTTTAGATCAACAGCTAGCTCAACAATCCTTAGATTAATCATTATGCATCATGGTGATAAGAAAGTGACCCATATGCATGACATATAGAGGGATGGAAAAGTGGGACGACAACTTAATTCTTGGCATATATGCACCAACATCGACACCCCTCTCAATACCATGGTTCAAAAGTGGGACGGCACCCTAATCAACACGATCCATAGCAAAGAGGCGCTCCATATGCATGAATGATGGACAATGAAATAAAGGGGTGCAGCCCCACATAACAACCATACTACCTTAGCATACATGCACACACTTTTGCCATGGTCAAGAAAGTAATATGCCTTGGTTGATAAGACAACCCCTTACGATGTGATCCCCACCACATTATATTGTATGAGCTATGATAGCACTTTATTTAAAATGAATGTGCTACTGTATAAAGTCAGGTGGCCCATTAAAATGATACAACCTTTAACTTTGGCTTTAAATAAGTATCCATCATAGTTCAAGTGCAAAAAGGGGTGGCCCCTTTAGAATAGACTTGCCCACTCATAAAGGTTTTTGGCACCATGACAAATTACAATAGGAAGTGGTATCTCCTAGCCAAAGTCATAGAAGAGGGGTCCATGTGCTATACCTTTCATAATGCTAAACACCATCATAAACTATGTTACACTTAATGCATAAGTGAGATATATAAGTGTTAGGTTAGGGCACAAAGTGAAACCATAAACTCATAAGCCCAAAGTTCTATCAATCAAAGATATGCAACCATGAGGAAGAAACCAATTCAATCCACCATGTAAGCCACTTTACATCCCTTTCCAACCCTTAAGGGCTAGAACCATCATGAACCAATGTGTAACAACCCAAGCAACACCATGATGAGGCAAGAGAATCCACAACCATGAACTATGCTCAGCCAAGATGTACTATCCTCAACCAAAGATAAAAGGTGTGTATCTCTTGTCCATCATCATCCCTGCAAATTACCCCTGAAATATGTCATGTGATGAAAAACCACACAATTACCACTCATGCCAATATGAGGGGTAACAGGGGGTATTATGGAATGTATCATGGATGTAATGACCTTAATGGAAATATATAAGGGTCAAAGGTATGTGTAAATAATGGGTCAACCTGGTAATGGGCCTACATGGGCAATGAGTGAGAACTAGTATATATAAGAGGTATAAATACAGGACTAGCTCATTTCATCTGGACTGCAGTGCACACAAGGTAGTTGCAGCTGCAGTTTTGGTAATTTCGCTATTTATGGGTTTCTGGTATCTTGATGAGTGCGCCACACTTGGGAAGGATATTCTTGGTTGCTCTTGGTCATCTTATTGAGGCACTGGGTCTTGGTGATGCTAGCCTTGGAGTTATTTGGAGTTCTCCTAATATAAAGAGTTGTTATGTAACTCATCATAATAATAATTTTGGGAGTTGTGCTCCATGTCAATATTTAGTGTATATTGTGTGTGTGCAGGTTTATCGTGCTTTGTTGTGTTTTATGTTCATTACAGTTTCTAAATGCTTATGATAATCCATTGGAATAAAGAAGAAAGCCAAGAGTATACCCCCTAAGCTGATGCAGGGATGACATTGCTGAAATTGAAGAGTTCAGATTCTTAATCGTTCGTTCTATAATGGAAGATCCACATTCTTTCATTGATTTGACTGAATTCAGCGCATCTTTCATGTCTTCTGTACATACAAAAGCTTCTTGAGAAGTGTCCTCAACTTTATTCTGCAAAAATGTAAAATGCATCCAGCTCATTTCAGTCATGGCTATCAGTTTTCCTAGTAAGTTAGGCTTCAGTATTGCAACTGAGGTTGCCCAAGATTGCTCAATCAAAAATTTGGGTTCATGAAAATTGCACAGATGATACACAATGCATGAGACAATAGACAGATGAAAACGTGTCACTAATTGAAGACTTTACTACAACCAAAGATTTCTGTAAAGTACAAATACGAACATATTGTGAATGCCATTAAGAGGATAACTCAGTCACAACCACTATAGCATCAGATTTGTTTGCTTGCAGTAATTATAATGCTTCTTTCTCTTGGATATGATAGGTTTCCCGCCATATGATTCATGCAAATGTATATTCCCTTTGTTTTAGGGAATCGAAGTCTTAAAATTCCTCTATCGTCACACTAAGCACATTCCAAAATCTTGGTAATTAGCTAGTTTGCTCATATTAGTCCAGTCATAACCAGTGCCTTACATAATAATTTTTGGAATTCTTTTCTAGATAAGCTTGAAACCACTTTGATTTCTAAAGATTTAATAGCTTTAACAGATAATTCCAGCAAATGACCCCCTTAAGGTTTTCATTAATTACTTTTTCTCTCTGGAATAAGATAAAATATGTTTTCAAAAATGGAAAAAGTAAGAAAACTAGAGGTGCTCTCTTAGTAAGTTAGTAAAAGATTCCCTGCCAAACTTAACTATGATTCCATAAAACCTTTATACGTTGGAACTGGAAAAATAAAAGAACATAGTGCTATTCTCTCTCCCACACAATTCAAAAAAAACATGAGATACCAGCAAATCCCAAGAACACTATCAATCTAGAAGAAGCATGAAATCTCAAAAGAGAATATTTGGACTAAAACATAAATTTTGGACACAATAGGATGCTCATGAAAGCATCAAAAAAGTATCAGAAGCCGGTTGCCTCAATAGCTCAGAAGAACACATTAGAGCAATTTATCTGTTCATTGCTACTATGATTTGTAGTCCGAAACAGTTAGATCAGTTTTCCTTTGTTGATATCTGTATAAATTTGTTGAGTACTAAAACAAATTCTTGAAAGATGTCACTTGGTTTATCTATGCAGGCTTCCATTTTGTGAAGAAATCAAGTGCAAGTTATTTGTTGGTTTGCAATGAGATTTATGTGTCTTATTGCCATTTAATTTTCATACACAAGATGTTTTAACTTTATTCACAGTTTTTCTCACTAAACCCCATGACTGGTGTAAGGTTAAGGTATCTGCCCGCCACCAAAAGCAAATGGAAAAAGATCAAAATTGACTTTGTCATTTCATTGTGAAAATGAACAAAAAATCACATGATCATTTAATTTTCATTGTGGATTAACTAGCAAGAAATAGCAAGAACAGTCCTTTGTCCTATGACACATAAGGGAGCAAACACAGATAAGTCATTCAGATATTTACAAGACGTGGTATGCTTGATTTTATTGTCAATGATAGAGATTATAGGTTCATGGGTGAGCATCGGCATCTAAAGAGTTGGGACAAATATTTGTAATCTATGTAGAATAGTTATAACAAAGCTATTTACAGCTCCACCAACTTATCACCCTTTGAAGCATGTTCGGAATATCAACCTCAAATACCATTAGACACTCTGCCAAGGAATCGACAATAGGAAACTGCACATTGGCAGGTGGGAGAAGTTCATCAAGCATATCTCAGAGGTTTATCGACAGGTTCAGGAGACATTGCTGAAGACTTGGCATAAGTACAAGAATCAACAGGGCAATAAGTTAATAACCAAGTTGACCATCACTTTTAGATTGAAGACAAAGTGTTGTTGGATTTACTGAAGAAACAGTTCAAGAAGAATAACTTGAAAATGGATCATATTTAGACCATTCCAAATAGTGGAGCAAAGGGGCAAGAGTGCTTCTAAATCAACTTGCCACCATACTTAAGCATTCACCCAATATTAAATGTGGATCAGCTCAAGCAATTTGAGCCATTGATGCTAGATGAAGAAGGAGAAAGGCCAATCAACCTATTAAATATAATAAACTTGATTCAAAAGATTGGCAAACTATTGGAAAAGAACACCATATTGAAGATCAAGGAGAAGCAGATAAAGAACAACAAACACAAACTATTCCAAGCTTGGAAACAAGGACAGATGTCTCAAGCTAAAAATTTGTTTACTGAAGAACTTCCCCACAAGGTGTTTCCACATCTAAAACATAGGCTGACAAAGAGCCATCATCCCAGAAAGGGGGAGGACTGACCCATCCTGGATGGACTAGTTGAGAGACCAACAACTAGAACACATCAGCATCAACAATTAACATCAACTTTGACTTCAATGAACAATCACAATGACAACTGTCACTTGGTAAAGTTGCAATTACTGACAACTCAAACATCATCTTGTATAGTGGAGAATTGAACTCAAAATCAGTAGATCAAAGATCAGAGACAGATTTCAATTTATTATGCAGTTAAATAGAACGACTTTTTATATTTTGAAAAAACTGAACCTACCAACCCATATTTCATGAGTCTACTATTATTGCAATAATACTTTTCTAAAATGCTCAACATTTTTGACAATATAACAAGTGACGCAAAACCAAAAACATTTCTACATTCTGTAGTGAAGTAACCATCCACTTAATGGCAATACAAGCAACTGAAACAAAGCATGAGCTTTGGTCCAATTTCTTAGTGCAACAACATTATAGGACTGCTTAACATTCTTGGTCAATACTCATGTTTTTTTCCAAGTCTATTAAAATAATCAAGGGATTATTATAGTTGACAAATTCAAGACAAAGATGACGAAATATTGTAACTGCGAAGAATATTCTAATTATAATTGAGTTATTTTTGTATAGATCAAATCCCCTTTTCTGGATTGATCATGTCAAGCTTTGTAAAAGACCAAATCCCCTTTTGTGGATTGGTCAAACCATAGTTATATGGTGTTGTTTGTAAAGTCAGCCCCTAGGGCTAATTAAAGTGGTTTTAACCACTAGTTGAAGAAGTCAGCCCTGCTTGGTGAAAAGACATAAACCTAGCGCCTATCAACTAGTATAAATAAGAGAGGATGATGCCTCATTCACTCACTCACTCAGCCACTCATCTAGTGCGCAAGTTTTGGAGATAGTTGCAGTTGCCAGAAGAAGGAAAGAGAGGCGCATGCTCAATGTTGGTTATTCTTGGTGGTTTTGTCTTTTGTCTTGGCATTGTATTGGCAATCTATATTAAGGAAGTTTTTGTTGGGTTTTCTCTCCCATGAGGGTTTCCCACGATAAAATGTTGTGTACCTTGTGATTGTGTCTCTCAGTGATCTTGCTTATGCTATTATTGTCTAGTAAATTGAAAAGAACTTAATAGCAGCTCTAAATTTAACATGGTATCAGAGCTAAACTTAGTAGAGCACCTTTCAGTGGGTAACCAAAAATGTCATTGTTGTCGTACAAGAAAATTAGGGCTTTTTGTTGGAAGAGAATTTCTGACTAAGAACCTGTTGCCGTCCTAATGCACACTTGCAGACGTGAGCTAAGTCCTGCTCACTTAGTGTGCCCTCGGAGACACAATGTCTAAGCTCCTATCCACACTG
This sequence comes from Picea glauca, assembly GCA_000966675.3. Classification (NCBI taxonomy): domain Eukaryota; kingdom Viridiplantae; phylum Streptophyta; class Pinopsida; order Pinales; family Pinaceae; genus Picea; species Picea glauca. The sequence goes on from JZKD02S2174112.1 coordinate 30,328, forward strand.
TCACCTTGACAGGAACTCCTTCCGTCTAGGCTCACTCCTAGGGAAGCCAAGGGGGGTAGTCCCTAAGTTGCTAAGTTAATTTTAATTACAAGTTCTAGGAGTTAGTTTTAATTTGTTACAGGCTAAAGGGGGAAAAACTAGCCTATAATGATCAAGCAGCAATGTAGAATGCAAGTCTGAACTATATGACAGTCAACCCTTCTCCTAAGTCAGCCAGACTAGTGCCTATTGTTGGGCAAATGGGGTCGACTAGGTTTGAGGATGGTTTATTGAAAAGGTTTTACAAAAAAGTGCTAACTAAACTACCCCAAACCACAGAGTTATAACAGTTACAAAGAATGTCTGAGTGTTGCAGAGTCTACAAGTTTTACAGACCGGAAACAGAGATCAGAAACTAGATACAAGATATACAATTCATATACAAGGATACATTAATATAAACAGATGTACATAAGATAAGCAGTTCACACCCTAGGGCCAAGCATGCCCCAA
>JZKD02S2174123.1:15991-42079 GCA_000966675.3 Picea glauca
AAACATGCAGAAATTCAAAGATTGTAAGTCTAGAATTTACTTACAGTTTACGAGTACCTACAAAACCAACCCTTTCTTGCTCATATGGCATAGTCATTGATGTCATAAACAAGTAGATGCAATTTCGTCCTTAGATTCCATCGTTGCTTCAATTATTTCAATATTCCCTTCCATCTTGTAAAAATTACCAATCTTTGTTTCCTTCATTACCACCACATTGTCCTTGGACACTTTCAATGCTCCACCTTGACCTGCAAAGTTGTAACCTTTGGAATAAAAAATTCCTAAAGAAATTAAATTGTTTTTTACTTTAGGTACGTGTCTTACATTGGTTAACGTCCTTACTCTTCCATCAAACATATTAATCATAATACTCCCAACCCCAAAAATCGTACATGAAACATTGTTTCCCATAAAAACACTACCACCATCAACAACTTGTTATGTAGAAAACCAATTCTGATGTGGAGACAACTGGTGTGAAGTAACAAAATTTAATAACCACTCTTCAGAAAATTGTGACATGTTACAAATTGTTAAGACTTAATAAATCATACTTGGACATGATTTTGCTAGATTTTCTTTCTTTTTTGGAATCTTCCTCGGATTCCTGCAACTTCCAACAATATTTCTTGATATGACCTGATTTGTTGCAGTACCAACATCTTCCCTTACACTTTATTCCTTTTGAATTATCCCTAGATGTTCCACTTCAATCCTCCTTCATTTTGTGGACCAGCCTCTAGCTACCTTTTCTTATGGTGTGAAGTTTTCTATACTGGATTTCCTTCACACCTCCTACTACAATTCTCCCACAATAGAATCATAGTGAAGACAATTAGTTGCACTAAAGCTAATGGAAGTGACTAGGTGATCCCGAGATTCATGAAATGAACACAATAATGTGACTTTCTTTTCTTATTCATCGAATTTTACATCCATACTAGTTAATTGACATATAAGAGTATTAAATTCATTCAAATGTTCAAATATTTTGGTACCTTCTTTCATGCGTAGATTTTACAGTTTATTCATCAAGTAGATTATGTTAGTTAATGATTTCATCATATAAATGCTCTCCATTCTTCTCAATAAATTTTTTTTTTCTTCTCCAATGATATTGAACAGAACATCATGCCATACACTGCTTAATGTAACTAAGAGCTCTCACATCAAGATATTCCTAGTCCTGATATGTCATACCCCTTGATCTCTTTGTCTTACCTGTCAATGCCTTATGCAGACCTTGTTGTACCAACAAAATCTGCATCTTGAGATTCCATAGCTTAATTATATTTTCCCCATTAATTTTCTTCACCTTGAATCTAGTGTTCAAGACTTTCTCCATTGGAATAAACATGAAACCTTTCAGAACAAATCAAATTAATTATTTGACTAGTGAATCGTTGCACAACTCTTGGACCATATATATATATATATATATATATATATATGGCTGTGTGGACAAATTTGGTGGAAAAAAAAGTGGTAAGGGGGTCTATAGGAACACACACACGTTCCTCTGATATAGTATTTTTAATGGGCCAGGAGCATGATTTGTTCCTATTTTCACACATTTTGCTCACGTGTTTACCCTCATTGAGAAAGTAGAGAGGAGGATCTCTGTAAATATCTTACTACCATGTCCCATTCAATCCATGTATGCTTGATTTCTTTTCTTTTCCTCCCAATTTAGTAATTGTTACTTTTATTCAATTAATTTAATAACTAAAATAATATAAATTTGTAATCTTAAAGAGAAATATCATCTATAAAATTTATAGAATCACCTATTACATTGCCTAGGCTTTACCCTTTAAAAATAACTATAAATAATTTACAAGAAATGAGATTATTTTATGGTTTTTTTATTTGTTAAAATATGTATTGATATTTGTTGTATTTTTGTATTTTAATTAAATAAACCGACCTAATTTACATTTCATTCCTTATTAAGTTATAGCATATATTTTAAAATGGAATTTGAATACAATGTAAATCTCCAACCAATAGACCGAGGCGAGGAAAACCCCAACCCACCACAACCACCCAACATAAACACCCAAATTGATGAGGGGTTGGACACATTAAGAACACTTGTAAATCAATTAAGGGGCATGAGAGAACCAAGAAAAGAGTCCTTGGCCACTTCATTGGACATCATTGTGAGTTCTATTGCAAGTGCCCAAGGGAAATTGACTTCTATTTCTAAATATAGGGAAATAATGTTTGAATATTACAACAATGGATTGGACAGAAACCAAGTTGGAGACTTGGGTGTATAAAAATAACAATTGATGTATATTTTTATTGATCCTTAATCTAAACAACAACCACCCAAGACCAAGAAACACATTTGCATTGAATGGTGCATCCACCCACAAATTAGTGAAAATTGGATGGATAGGTGGTACATTCTATTTGATAAACCTCCCTACAATAATAGGGAGATGAATTTATATTTTTTGCAAAAATTATGGGATGAATTTATTTTGGGTCGACATGTCAACTACTTTGACATTGATGAATTCTAGAGGGTGGGTTGACTGTATGCATTGGACCGATAGCATGCTACGAATGATCCCATGTCAGGTCATTGTCCCCCTAGGTGAAGGCCTAACCCCCCTACCCAACATCCTCCTGTTGTAGAGAGATTACAATAGGTATAATTCGTTATATTATCATTGACTCAGATCCTAGTGCAACATTGTAACTTTGTTGCACTATATCGGTAGGAGGTTTTTGTGGGTGACATTGATATAGGGGTCAAATATTCACCCAGTAAAAAAGAGTGGAGTGATAAGAGGGAACATGGACATAGCATTCGTCGATGTGAACCTGAAAAATGTTCGAGTTGCGAGTAGACCTACTATGAGCATATGGAGGCCAATCGACAACAGAGCTTCATGGATGAGGTTAGTATCTTAACCATATCTATGTTCTTCATCGTTATATATTATATAATATTATGTGTATTTATATCGATATTTTATTGTATATTGTTTTGCACTGGTTACATCCGTGTAGTAGACCCTTTATGCCCATGGATGCATCAATTCATGTCTTTAGCATTGATGAAAAAATAGAGTCAACTTGCTCATTTGGCGCACCCCATACACATGTATCTGTCACGTTTGATAAATTCACCATTTTGGGTCAACATTGTTGGGTATGTGTTATATTCTTCGCACGAGGAGTAGTGTCACATATTTAGGTGGTTTTTTGGCACATGGTTTCTTTGCTGATGGTTTTCTATTTTCGGTTAAGGAATTAGGGTTGTGGACTAATCCAGGTCATTGGGTTAAGGTTTTGGATTCCGTTGGATCTTATATGTATATTTTATTATAAACAATGGATGATGATGAATGAATATAGAATATGTTGGTTTTCCCGGTTTGGGTTTCCAGGGGAAAAAGCTCTGTGTAATGTTTGTATTTTCCATTGTATCTTTTTTGTTCTTTTACTGAAAATCTATTTGTAGTAAATATTGTACAAGGTTAAAATCTACATTTGGTATCAGAGATTTGTTGGCTTCAGGGGGACACCTTTGTGGTCAAGGGTTTGTCTTGGGGCTATGATAAGCCTTGGTACAGTGCGGGATTTGTGGTATTGATTTTTTAGGTGAAAAGAAATGGCACGAAATTCGAAGATGGAGATGAAGAAGTTTAATAGGAAAATTTTTGAGCTATGGAAGCTCAAGATGGAAGATCTGTTGGTGGACAAAGATCAATGGATCACAGTATATCCAAGTACTTCACCTACAGGAACTTCAATAGATGATTGGAAAAAGTTGGATCGGAAGGCAAAGACCACAATCTGACTGTGTCTCTCCAATTCAATATTACTGAATGTGCTAGAGGAAGCTACAACCAAGGATTTATGGGAAAATTTGGGGAAGTTGTATCAGTCTAAGTCCCTAGTAAATAAACTATTCCTGAGAAAGAAGCTGTATAACCTGAGGATTAGAGGTGGAGACTTGGTGGCAGAGCATTTGAATGCCTTCAATACTGTGGTAAGTCAGTTAGTATCTGTTGAGATTAAAATTTCAAACAAAGATAAATGTATTAGTTTATTGTGTTCTTTACCAGACTCCTGGGATAGTATGGTTGTGGCCATAGGTAGTAATACAACTACCTTGAATTTTGATCAAGTGGTCTCATCCTTATTGTCAGAGGAGATGAGATGGAATAATATGGAAGGACAGAGCACAGACGCATTATTTGCAAGAGGACGTTCCCAGGAAATAGATAGATCTAGGTTCTCAAGTGGGACATCTAAGTATAATGGTAGATCTAAATCTCCCAGAAATTTTGTAAGGGTATGTTGGAGATGTGGAAAAGAAGGGCACTACAAGAAGCAGTGTAGATGCAAATTTGAGAAAAAGAAGGGATCTGAAGAATCTCCTTCTACAGAAGAAAATACCTCTAAGGAAGAAGGAGGGTATGTGTACTTGGATTATTCAAGAACACATGTAGATCATGAGGCGCAGTTGGTTGAATCTGGTGAATCTTTTCATATGACTCCCCACAGGGAGTGGTTCTATGAATATGAAAGTTATGATGGAGGTAATGTTTTCTTAGGTGATGATTCGACAACCAGAATCATAGGACGAGGAAAAATCAAGTTGAGGCTCATAGATGGAAGGATTTGAACACTGCCTGGTGTTCTACACATCGCAGTTTTGGTTAGAAAATTGATTTCTCTAACAAAAATGGACGATGCAGCAGTGAAAAGAATATTTGAAAAAGAAACTTGCAGGATGGTTCCAGGAGCAATGTTCTTGCTAAAGGGAGTTCTGTTTGGAACTCTGTATAGTCTTCAAGGAAGCACTATTAGTGATGGGTGTAATAGTTCCATTTTTCTTGATATTGGTGTTAAATAAGAAATAACTCCTACAGTCTCTGGATAAAAGGTTATGTTGTGGCATCAAAGACTGGGGCATATCGGAGAGAAGGGTCTTTGACTACTATAGGGTAAAGGTATGGTTGAAGGTATGTCTAACTACTCTCTGTATTTTGATTTATGTGAACATCGTTTATATGGGAAGAATAATTGAGTAAGATTCCCCTCTGCTACAATGAGGGCAGAAGGAATTTTACATCTAGTTCATACTGATGTTTTTGGACCTATGTGGGTCCCATCATTGGGAACATCTGTGTACTATGTCTCATTTATAGATGAATTCTCAATGAATACTTGGATATATTTCCTCAGGAAGAAATCTGAAGTCTTTGATAGGTTTAAAGAGTTTAAGGCTCTTGTTGAGAATCAAACAGAGAAAACAATTAAGGTGCTGAGGACAGATAATAGCAGAGAGTTCTGTGGGAATGAATTTGAAGAATTTTGTAAGAAGTGTAGTATATAAAGGCAGAATACTACTCCATATACAACTCAACAGAATCAAGTTGCATAAAGGATGAATAGGATGTTGATGGAAAAATAAAGGTGCATGCTTAGTGGTGCCAGGTTAGGGCAAGAATTTTGGGTAGAGGCAGTGGGTACTACATGTTACCTGGTCAATAGATCACCCTCATCAACGTTGGATGACAAGACTCCACAAGAGGTATGGACTGGTAAGGATAATTCTCTCACACATCTAAAGGTATTTGGTTGTGATGCATATATTCATGTTCCAAAGGAAAACATGAGTAAGCTAGATAAGAAGGCCGAAAAGTGTATCTTTATTGGATATAAAGATGGTCTCAATGGTTACAAGATTTGGAACCTAGAAACTAAGAAGGTAGTGTATAACTGAGATGTGGTATTTAGAGAAATGAAGGATGTTGTTAAACAGGAAGTCCTACCAAGGAAGAACCAACGAAAATAGAGTTTGATTTAAAGGATGATGAGTCAGACTCTACAGAAGAAGATCCTCATCCTCCAAAATTGAGGAGATCGGTTCGAGAAAGAAGGATACTGGAAAGGTATACTCCATGTTATTTCCATTCAAATTTTTCTTTGTCTATTACTGATGATGATCCTAGAACTGTCAGGGAGGCAGTGGATTCAAAGGATGGAAATCTATGGAAAAGGTCCATGGACGAAGAAATGGAATCTTTGGATAAGAATGAGGCTTGGGATCTATTGTAGTTGTCGACTGGAAGAAAGCCCATTGGCAGGAAATGGTTATTTAAAAATAAGTTGAATGCAAAAGGAAAAGTGGAGAAATACAAAGATCAGTTAGTAGCAAAGGGTTATTCCCAGGTTGAGGGAATTGATTTTGGTGAGATTTTTTCTCCTATTTCCAAGTTAACCTCTATAATAGTTCTATTATTTGTTGCTGCTGCATTTGATTTTGAAGTAGAACAAATGGATGTGAAGACAAAATTCCTACATGGGGATATGGAAGAATAAATCTATATGAAGAAACCAAAAGGTTATGCTGTGAAGGGAAAGAAGGAGCTGGTATGTAAGATGGAAAAGTCTTTGTATGGTTTGAAACAATGACCAAGGATGTGGTATAAAAAATTCGATACTTATATGCTGGGACTTGGCTTCACAAGAAGCAAATAGGATCATTGTGTACTTTAAATTAATTGTTGATCATTTGATTTATTTGGTCTTGTAAGTGGATGACATGTTGTTGATAGGAAACAACAAGGAGATTATCCAAGATCTGAAAACTCAGTTGTCCTCTAAATTTGACATGAAGGATATCGGCGATTGGAATTTCATTTTGGGCATGGAAATAAAAAGATATCGGAAAAAGAGGAAACTCTAGTTAAATAAGAGAAAATATGTTGAGACAATATTACAGAGGTTTAATATGCAGAAATCTAAACCGATCAAGGTTCCTATTCCTGTTGGGGTAAAGTTATTTGCAGATCAGTGTCCCAAGAAACATGAAGAGGAGGAGGACATGTCGCATGTTCCATATGGGAGTGCAGTTGGCAGTTTGATGTATGAAATGGTTTGTACTAGAATGAACATTGCATAAGCAGTGGGAGCTCTGAACAGTTATATGTCAAAACTAGGGAAGGAGCATTAGACAACAGTAAAAAGGGTTTTCAGGTATTTGGGTGGCACTGATAGCTATGGATTGTGCTACCAAGGATGACCAGGATTGGACAGAGTGGTGGATATACATGGCTTTGTAGATGCAGACTGGGCTGGAGATCTAGATCATAGGATATCTACAAGTGGGTATGTGTTTAACCTATTTGGAGGAGCAATAAGTTGGATGAGAAAAAGACAGGATGTAGTGGCACTTTCAAATACATAAGTTGAATACATGGCCACCACACATGCAAGTTAGGAAGAAGTATGGTTACAAAGATTTTGTTGAGGTATTGGGTTGGTACAAAAAACTGTAAGGATGGATTATGATAGTCAGAGTGTAATTTTTCTGGCAAAGAACCCAACTTATCATTCAAAGACAAAGCATATTAATATTCAATATCACTTTGTGAGAGACATGGTTGAAAAAAAGAATGTAGTGTTGATGAAGGTGGACACATTGAAGAATGTTGCAGATTCATTAACAAAATATGTTAGCACTGAGAAGTTCTCTTGGTGTAGAGGATCCATCAGCATTGCTGCCCTGGATTATTGACTATGTAACCCTGTAACCCCATGTATGCAAAGAAAACAACAAGTGGGAGAATGTTGTGTATGTGTTATATTATTTGCACGAGGAGTAGTGTCACATATTTAGGTGGTTTTTTGGCACATGGTTTCTTTGCCGATGGTTTTCTATTTCTGATTAACGAATTAGGGTTGTGGACTAATCCAGGTCATTGGGTTAGGGTTTTGGATGTCGTTGAATCATATATGTATATTGTGTTGTAAACAATGTATCATGATGAATGAATATAGAATATGTTGGTTTTCTCGGTTTTGGGTTTCTAGGGAAAAAATATCTGTGTAATGTTTGTATTTTCCATTATATCTTTTCTATTCTTTTACTGAAAATTTGTTTGCAGTAAATATTGTACAATGTTAAAATCTACAAACATATCAACTAATTTGACATCGATGACTTCGAGAGGGTGGGTTGATGGTCCGCATTGGACCGATAGCATGCTAGGAATGATCCTATGTTAGGTCCTTGTTCCCCTAGGTGAATTCCTTACCCCCCTGCCCAACATCCTCCTATTGCAAAGAGCTTGCAACAGGTATACCTTTCTATATTATCATTGAATCAGAGCCTAGTGCAACATTGTAGTTTTGTTGCACTATATCGATAGAAGGTGTCTGTTGGTGACATTGATAGAGGGGTCAAATGTTCACCCAGTACAACAGAGTGGAGTGAGGAGAGGGAACATGGACATAAAATTCGTCAATTTAAACCTAAAAAATGCTTGAGTTGTCGGTAGACATACTATGAGCCTATGGAGGCCAGTCAACAACAAATCTTCATGGATGAGGTTAGCATAATAACCATCACTATGTTCTTCATTGTTATATATTATATACTATTATGTGTATTTATATCAATATTTTATTGTATATTGTTTTGCACTCGTTACATCCGTGTAGTAGACCCTCTATGCCCATGGATGCATCGGTTCATGTCTTTAACACTGATGAAACAATAAAGGAAACTTTCTCATTTGGCGCACCCTATACACATGTATGTGTCACATTTAATAAATTCACCATTTTGGCTCAACATGTCAACTACTTTGAGATTGATGACTTCCATAGGGTGGGTTGACGGTCCGCGTTAGACTGATAGCATGCAAGGAATGATCCCATGTTAGGTCCTCCTCCCCCTAGGCGAAGGCTTAAACCCTTTTCCCAACATCCTCCTATTCCAAAGAGCTTGCAACAGGTATAGTTTGTTATATTATAATTGACTCAGATCCTAGTGCAGCATTGTTGCTTTGTTGCACTATATTAGTAGGAGGTGTCTGTTGGTGACATTGATAGAGGGGTCAAAGCTTCACCCAGTACAACAGAGTTGAGTGAGGAGAGGGAACATGGACATAGGATTCGTCGATGTGAACCTAAAAAATGCTCGAGTTGCATGTAGACCTACTATGAGCCTATGGCTTCCAATCGATAACAAAGCTTCATGAATGAGGTTATTATATTAACCATCTTTATGTTCTTCATCGTTATATATTATATACTATTATGTGTATTTATATCGATATTTTATTGTATATTGTTTTTCACTCATTACATATGTGTAGTAGACCCTCTATGCCCATGTATGCATCGGTTCATGTCTTTAGCACTAATGCAACAACAGAGGCAACTTGCTCATTTGGTACACCCCGTACACATGTATGTTTCAAATTCGATAAATTCACCATGGTCATTTCTTTATGTTATGGAATCCTTAAATTTTTAATGTTCTTATGTTTCTATAGGTTATGGAGCTAGACGATGCAGATGAATGTCCATCTAGGATGGACATGTCACCTACATCACATGTATCATGTGTAGAGTTCAATATAGTTTAAATATCAAATTTGTTGTATTTATGTTGTTTAATTTTACTATTTGGTAGTAATAGTTCAATATTATTAATACATATGCAGGTTGCAGACATATTTGTTAGTTAAAGTACTAGTCCACTCCTTGGGCACCTGGCCTATGCTTATGGGTTTCCTTACTCTCGGACAAGGGAGTTTCCATCACTTGTGAAACCTATGGGGGTCCATTTCCACCCACCCCCAACATATTTATTATTCAGTGCACCCTCAGTGGATGCACACACAGGCCACCCATCCACACCACCTCTTCCATCACATATGTTATCACATAAAGTTGTTAAGGGCCGTAGGAAGACCAGGTCCTTTTTTGCACAGGAAACATCCAACAACAACATTCAAAAGAAGTCCATTTCGGGCTTGAAATACAAGCAAACAAACAGGTTCATGTTTCAATGAAGAATATCTCATATACAATTTAGATTAGTGGCTCTAGTGCATTCATTTTTTCAAAGTTGCGTGAGGTTTAGAGACCACACTAAAGCCTCATAGTGGCCTTTTCCTGGAGTTACATATCAAGCACCATGCGTCCTTATCCATCGGATGGCCATGATTTACATAGGGAGTTTGATCTTCAAGAGTTTCCGGGATTCCACTCTCATTTTCCTCTGGAGTACATTTTCCTAGAGTTACATATCAAGAGCCACGCATCCTTCTCCATTATACGGTCATGATTTACTTCGGGAGTTCGGGCTTCAGGAGTTTTATGGCTTTACCCTCTCGTTTTTCTCCTGATTATTTTCTCCAGAAGTGCACATATCTCTACGACATGTCCTTCCATATCATACGGTCATGATTTACTTTGGGAGTTCGGGCTTCGGGAGTCTTGGGGCTTCCCCTCTCATTTTCCTCCAGAGTACCTTTTCATAAAGTTACAAATGAAGCACCACACATCCTTCTCCATCCGACAATCGTGATTTACTTTGATAGTTTGGGATTTGGGATTTTAGGGGATTTCCCCTCTCATTTTCCTTTGGAGTAATTTCTCCTAGAGTGCACAAATATCTACTGCATTCTCTTCCAGATCTAACGATCATGATTTACTTCAGGAGTTCAGGCTTTGGGAGTTTCAGCTTCAGGAGTTCTTTCCTCTCGGAGTTTCATATCTTTATCCATATGTCCCTCTGGATGATGGCCACATGGAATTCATTTCATGCCTCCATGTCACTCTGGGCTCGTATTACTCTGGGAGTTATACAAGATCTACATGCATCCCCCTTGAGCTATGAAGCACCAAAGAAACTTGGCACCCATCAGTTCAAACGCGTGGCACTCATCTATCAGAGACATGTGGCATCCATATAGTGTTGACAAGTGTCACCCTCCTTTCCATGACATGTCATCACAGTGACGTCAGGCCACCATGTCATCCTCAAAAATTCATCCTCCAAGAAGTATTCTTATTCAGCATCAAAAGCTCTTGAGCGCTAAAATTAGCGCCATCTCTAAGCATGGTTAAAAGGATTATAGAGTTGGATGGAAGATAAGATTTAATGGGGGAAATAGAATAGAGAGACTTCCCATATCACATATCATGACCAGATCGATGACTACACTTCATTGTGGGGACGGAACATGCTCAAACGATAAAATTATTGAGCGGTCCCCAATCGAAACCACGGTATAGCTAAAGAGGTACGTGGCAACTGGTGGTGGATTGCGGGGGCCAAACTGGTGTGGACCCAAACTTCCCTTGGAAGCTTCCACAATCACGTGCTTATATGGGGTCCAATTTAAGAGAAGCATGTGGCAGCAAGAGAAGGGATTTCCCAAATTAAATATTTCAGTAGATCGACATCCACACTTCATTGCAGGGATGAAACAAGCTCGAACGATAAATTTCTAGAGCATTCCTGCAATCAAAACCACAACATGGATAAAGGGATACATGGTGAAAGGTGGTGAATTGTGCGCTAAAAAATAGTGTGGATACAAACTGCCTATGACGACCCTGCAATCACTTTCTTTTTCAGCTTCAAATCTGAGAGCATCACGTAGAAGCACCCTAGGCATTGAGCCTTGTCTCGATCCAGAGGATAATTTAGTTAATGAACGAGGATTGGTAGTTGAAACCTCATTTCACTCCATAAATATAATGCATGGAAGCTCTGGCTGAGGAGACATAATTGTTAGCCTGAGGTACCTCAATGGACAATTTCTTCTTATATGCCCATCTGAGCTTGCATCTGAAAAAATAATACATGCACAGTCTGACTGAAGGATGCACATACAAAAATCCTTGGATGGTATGTCCACATGATTCTCCTAGCGGTTTTCCACTGATCTCAGTATAAATAGAGTAGTTGAAGAATTTTGTAGTGGTCCATAGTTGAGCAGAGCTCCCTATTTTGTAATAGTTTGATAACAGAGTTTTTCTTTGGTTATGTATGAGACCTAAGACTTTCTCATTAATAGAAGTTATATTATTTCATCATCTTGTTAACTCTTGTGCTGAAACACTCGTGCATGGTGTATCCAAATGAGGGTTGTAGTTGTATTGTAATGTAGGTTTGATTATAATGTTGTTGTGACCTATTTCAGTATTTTCCTTCATTGTCTTGTTTCCTCTTATGATGAAATTCTCATGCATGGATGATACATATGAGTTGTTGGATTTGTATTGTAATGGAGGTTTGATTGTAATACTGTTGTGATATATTTCAGTATTTTAAACTCAAGTTCAAGAATTATCTTGTGCCTAAGCTTCTCCGCACTAAGTTTCTTGAAGGTTGAATGCATATGGAAGACTTGTCCACTTTCCTCATTAAGTCTTCCTCCTTTTCACCTTTATTCTGAAACTACTGACTGAAGTTAATGAGAACCTCATTTTCTTATGCATTGCTAGCCCAATCTTCTGTGTTTAAACATTCTTATGCCGATCTTTGTCCATTTGAGCTCCCATCATAAACCTACCTCCACAAACCTTTTTTGATACTAGGATTATCCTCTTGCAGTATGAGGGTGAGTCTAAGTGCTAACATCATCCATCCAAAATGGATGAACCTGTATGCCACCCACACCCCCACAGTTTCCATAGACCACATCCATCGAGGGTACCAAAGTAGAGGTTTCCTTGGATAAGGATATACAATAGAGTGCTCCACCTGCCAGCAAATCTTCATCAAGACCTGAGATATTCAAGGTGAGATAATGTGTTGATGATAATTTTTTATGCATCATGAGTTTGATTTTGACAATTTTTTAGGGTCACGGACGAGGTTAAAAGCCTCAAAATTTTCAATTCCATATGAAGTGAGTTGTCTTCTGTTAAATTACAAAGTATCATCTTGTAAGTATTTTAATTTATTGTGGAAAAAAACTTAAAACAATGTTTTTTCTTTGTGCAGTCTCCGGAGTGACGAAGCACTCCCAGACCGAAATCCATTCGAGGTGCTTATTCAAGTAAGAGAAGAAATACATATTTCCAGGATTCTCTAGAGGGTGGCAGTGGTCAATGATTGATCAATTATTTCCATTTGGTATCTAGGCCACCATATGTTTTTTTTTAATATTTGGGCACTTATTGTCCTTTTGTATTTTGGACAGGAGGTGCCATTTTGTAAAAAATGTACAATTTAGATGATGTTATATATATATATATACATTTCATGGCTTGTTTTTTTATGAATCTCATTGTTTCTTCATTTCATTATGATGAATGTACGAATTTCAAAGTGTATGCATTTTATGTGTATGAATGTATGATTTTTTTCTAAAGTGATTATAAATACTTTTGTTACACATTAACGAATCTCTTGTGGTGGAAAATATTGCTAAGTTCTAAATCCATAAGGAATTAATGAATCTCATTACCTAAATTTGACAAAAGGATGAAGTCCCATCCTAGTTAAGACTCTAGGAACCAATAATATCAATCATTTAGTCTAACATACTCACAATAGAAATAAGAGAGTTGAAACCTCACATAACTGTATCCAAAATTAATCATGGTTCATGATAATGCCAATCAGAACATGTTACAAGGATTTATTAATACAAAATTAACATGTAAAATATGAGTTCACAATAAATCCTCACATCAAATGAAAATATGCCTCAAATTCTCCATTAAGCTTTCCAAAATGTTCTACAATGTAGCCCAAGATGAGAGTTCCTAAATTCCCAAATTATCCACCCTTTACAATGGAGAGAAAGAATTCTTCTGTATAGAGTGAGTATCTTCTCTTATAAAATAAAATATTATTATTTTCTAACTAACTCCATGAAAAGTCAAATAAGTATTATAAGAATGAGTTAGTTAGATCTCTCCTCAATCCATGGTTGATGATGTTACAACATGTGGAAATTAGCCTCTTGAAACCAATTCTCCCTCATCAAAAAATAGTAGTTGTATACACCAAATAATTCTGATGGAGGAGACACAACGCCAAAAATAGGAATCGAGCCAATCCAAATGCCAAGTGTCCACATGGAATTTTCCCTCCAAGAATGTATGTGCATGCAACTACGCCACATGTTTGAATTCCAAGGTAGCCAACTCCATGGATGAATGTGGAAGATGCCAAGTGGATTGGCAGTCCACAACAAAGTATGTGATCAATGTCTATCCTTTCCTTCCCTTTCTTTCCTAGACTTTCCTTGCCTTTTCTTTCTTAGCCTTTCCTTGCCTTTTACTTGTGTTCCCTTACCTTGCCTTTCCTTGCCTTGTCTTACCATGCCATTCCATACATGACTTTCCTTTCCTTGTCATTCCATTCCTTTCCTTTCCATGCCATGACTTACCTTTCCATGCCATGCCTTGCCTTACCTTTCCTTCACTTTCCATGCCTTTCCATGTCTTTCCTTTCCATGCCATGCCATGCCATAAATTTCATTTCCTTGTATTTCCATGCACTTCCATGCCTTTCCTTTCCATTTCTTTCCATGCCATGCCATTCCATAAATTGCATTGTATTTCCTTGCCATGCCATGCCTTGCCTTGCCCTTCAATGACATTCCTTACCTTCGTTTCCATTCTTTTCCTTGCCTTAACTTTCCATTCCATTCCCTTCCTTTCCATGCCATGCCATGTCTTGGTCACCTCAACATGATAGCTATTTGGATATTTCATAGGTCATATCCATTCATATACAATAAAAATTTCATATGAGAATCCTTATCTACATTAATGTGCAATTAACAAATGTATGTTTATTTACATGATTCCTTGCCTCTATTATACATTCACAACATAACTTTTAACTAATATCCACATACCAAAGTTCCACATTTCAATTTTCATGTTTAAACAAATTACAAAACTATGATCAACATAAGCACATAACAATAAAAATAATATCCCACAATATATAAATAGATACAGATGTATACATATCAAATGTCTATATGATTCTAACTAAATCCAACAAATACTAAGCAATGAATCAATAAGATAAGTAAAAGTCAAATTTCTAACCTTATAAGGCCAACATATAGGTTGTTACATTTACAAATCCCTAGAAAACAACTATGACCTAAAATAGACTAATCCTTCCTTGCATGTCTTCCCATGTAGCTTCACATTTAAACCTATACAAAAATAAATATTACATATTTCCATAAAATTATGCAAGGGAAACTTCAAATCAAAATGTGGATTGCAATGTAACAACAATCACAAAAAAGGGAACCTTTCTCATCCCAATATTTGTTTTTCGAGGGACATATGACTTAACTTTATATCATAAATTTTCTTTGCATCCAATGAAGTTATTTTTAATTGTCATGCCTTGAATTTCCATGCCATGGCATGCCATGTTATTCCATTCCTTTCCATGTCATGCCATGCCATGCCTTGTTTTTCCATCCCATGCCTTGCCATGTCTTGCCTTACCATGACATTCCATGTCATGCCTTGCCTTTCCTTTCCATGCCATGTCACTCCTTTCCTTTCCATGCCATGCCATGCCATGCCTTTAATTTCCTTGCCTTGTCATGTCATGTATTTCCTTGCTATGCCATGACATTCCTTGCCTTTACATGCTTTTCCATACCATGCCTTACCTTTCCAAGACATGTATTTTTTTCCATGCCATACCATTCCTTGCTATGCCTTTCCTTGTAATGAAATTCCATGCCATGCCTTGCTATGCTTTTCCATTTCATGCAATCTCATGCCGTGCCTTGCGATTCCTTTCCTTGTCATGCCATTCATTTCCTTTCCATTCCTTGCCTTTATTTTCCTTGCCAAGACATGTCTTTCCTTTCCTTGTCATTCCATCCCATGCCATGCCTTGAATTTCCTTTCCATGCCATGCGATGTCATGGCATGATTTTACTTGCCATGCCTTTCCTTGGATTTCCCTTCCAAGCCATGCCTTTCCTTTCCATTCCATTCATTTCCATGCATTTACTTTCCATGACATTCCATGCTTTTCCTTGCCGTGACATGCCATACCATTCCTTTCGTTTCCATATCATAAGTTGCCTTTCCATGCCACACCTTTCCTTGTCATTCCATGCCATGCCATTCCTTTCCTTGTCATGCCTTGACTTTCCTTTCCAAACCATGCCTTTCCTTTTCATGCCATGCCATGTCATTCCTTTCCATTCCTTGCCTTACCACTCCATACCTTTACTTTCCATGCCATGCCTTGTATTTCCATGCCATGCCCTTCCTTGCCATGCCTTTCCTTTCCTTGTGTTGCTAAGTGTTGGTTTTTATTTATTCTTCTATTGGTATAGAGGATTCCTTATGGGTTATTATGATTTTATCTTACTATCATAGTTTGAACCTGGTTCAGATTTGATAAGCTTCCAAACAAAATTCCTTTAAAAGTATCTCCCCCTCTGGTAGACTAGAAGATAACGCAACAAACAGAGTGTATTGCGCAGTCTCACCCGAGATATCTCTATGGTTGGCTGCAATAATCAGGTGTTTGTAACCTGAGAATGAGTGGAGATGTGTGGTTGTAATTTGTAATCCTTTTTCATTCATATAACAACTACCTATAACATTCATTTTACTCATGCATGTGGAATACCATATATAACTAGTTACTTCATTTATATAATCATTCCTCAATTAATCATACATAAAGACACATACATTCATTCACATAAAACTGTGTATTGTGGTTCACCCCCTCCTGGGATATGTCCACAAAGATCTGGATCTCAAGATTTTATTATGGTTCAGTAATATATCACATCGTGTGTATTACAATCTTAGGTCTCAGTCTCTTCTATAGGCTCCTCGACCTATGTGAGGCTGACTAGATTGCACCAGGCTCCCTAGCCTACGATCTAACCCTCGATATCAAGTCGCTCACTCCTTTCCTAGATCACTAGATTAATGACTCATGCAGTTCTTACAAATCCCTCTTCCTCTAGGTATTTTTGTATATTCCTCGCCCCCTGTCTCTCTCTAAGTACTACTTATTTATATCCTTGTCTCACCAACCATTACAATACATTACAAAAACCCTAACCCTAGTGTCGTTAGCTTTTCCTTGCATGTGCACCTTTTCTGCTTCTCTTACACGTGTTGCTTTTCCTTCCAAATATCGTTTCCTCCTTGCATGCTTCTCCTCCAAAAAATATCCTTTCTTCCTGACTAGGCTTGCATCCAACAGTCCCCCAACATTGACATGTGGCTCGTCTAGAGCCACCTAAACTTTGTGTGCTTCTTCAATATCTCTTGCGAGAGCCATAACTTCTCTGTGAGCTCCTTTTCTTGCGTATGAGCCTATGTGGTCTTCTCCCTGAGTGCATCCAATACCTGCACTACAATATCTTCAGTGATCATCTTTGCACACTCTACCTGAGTTTGTGCCATGTTCTTATTTGTGTCCTCCACCTGTGCAATGACCTTCGCTGCCTGCTCTTCAAGAGGTTCCATTTGAGATTGTCTCTCCTTCTTCTGTGTCTGCGTGGCTATGAGTTCTGCTTGAAGCTTCTTCATATACTGTGCTCCTTTGATGCACTCAGTGATCAACATCATCTTATACCTCTGCTTGAGGTCCTATATAGTTGTACTTATCTTATCCTCTTCCTCATCCCACTACTAGACTCGTTGATCCTCCTCCAACTTCGTCCATAGCTGTGTTTCTTTATCGAACAAGTCGGCAGCTATGCTGACTTGTCTCTCCATCTCCTCTATTTGTGTTTCTTCTTCCTGCTTCCTCTTCTCCTTCACCTCCAGTGGAGTGGTAGGTATGAGTTGTTCCCAGAGATTCTCTATCTCCTACATGTATTGATTGATTTTCTTCACAATCCGATCAATATTCTACGTCGTCATGATCTCTTCTATCTATGTGCTCTTTGGAAGTTTGTCATAGGCTACAATCAATCCTTGCTCAAGCCTATCCACCTGATCGTTCTCATCTTTGGTCTCGAGATTGAACTGCTCGAGCACCAATTGCAACTCTTCTCTTTTGTCCTTCATCTGCTGCATCTGTGTGTGCGCTTAATTGTACCTCCAGCACAATGCTGACTTGCAATTTGTATGATGCCTTGGTTGGTATCCAATCCATTACAAATTTTAATTGTGCCATGTATTTCAGTGGTGTCCATCCCACAATATCATCCATGCGCAACATGTTGGTTGTAATGGAAATCATCGAGATCGGTTGTGCTGTCGTCTGGATCCTATCCTGCTCACTTGACCCATCAGTGGCTCATGCCTTTGATGTTGTGGGGATTGATTCTATTCTTCTACTGACCCTCTATGTTTCTATGATATAATCAAGGAGTTTCGTCATGTCTTTCAGCTCATCCTGCATCCTGTCCCTTTGACGCTAGGCTTCGTCAAAATATTTCGTTGTTCGATCCTAGACAATCTGGGCCATGACGTACGTGTCATCTTCTGTGATCATATATTTTGGTGGTGTTTTGTGCACCTTTGTTTTCTTATGCGCACCCCCCATTTGTATAATTGGCCTCTTGATCTGGCCTTGATCCTATTGAGTAGAACTTGATGTGGTCCCCTATGCTATCTCAATCAATTTTTCCTATTGTTGCAGCTCCTGGATGTTGTTCTTCTTCCCCGTATGGGTGCCTTTCTTGGAAACACCCCCTTTTTCTATTGCACCAGGTTTTGGCCTGTCCTTGTCTTCTTGGGCATAGTTTTGTCTCATGTAGGTGTATGTTCCTACCCTGCCTCTGTCTCCTTATCCATGGGCATCTCTCGATTTAGGTCAGCAATCCTCTAGTCCTTGTGTCAATCCTTGATGGCCATTTCTATGTCCTCTTACTTGACACAGTACTGCAGTTGTACCCATTGGTTCTCAGGATCCTTCTGTGCTTGGATCCACATTGTATGCCTGATCACTTTGAAGTTGGCTATGCCCTAATACTGTGAAACCACTTCTGGTGTAATGCGCCAAGTGGTGATGATGCTTTCCTGTAGGTTGTTGTAATACCCTATGAACATGCCTGCATTCAAACTTTGGTTATCGGGGTTTGAAGTGCTCCCCATCAATAGGTATCACGTTGTGTGAAAAGGATGGGATCTCATGGAAAAGTATGAATACTTAGGCTCCCTCCATATGACCAAGGAGATCAAGATGAGTAGCCACAAATAGTGAAATTCTATCCCTAGGTCCTGCACATCCTTGCAGCCTTCCAGGGACAAATTCAACAAGTACGGGGCCAATTGAGTATAGTTCCCTCCACACACTATGTTTTAGCTGCAACGAACCCAACATGGACTTCCTCCTTGTGAAATTTCCCGAGTAACTTGCACGCCATGATTTTTGTGCACATACTTGTCGTTGTGTCACTAATGTGCTTAATTATGATTCTGCGTGACCCTCTTTCTATACCATAGGTATTCTTCATTTCCTCGGCCAGTGCCATCTCCTTCGTCTTTTCATCGAGGAACTACGCGGGTGTCTCCCCCAAGGCGACAACCTTGCCATATATGTAATGAGCTCTACGTCTATCGAGACGAGCTCTTCCATCCATAGGTATCCTCTGTGGGTAAATTCCATCATCATCCTAACACAGTTGGTTGCATCTCAGGCCCTTCCAAAGTGCGAGATATCTAATATGCCTAGAATCGCGGTTTTGGCCAGTCCGACTGCACACTGTTTTGGTTGGCTAATTGGTTCACCAAAGGGTCCTAAACCCATAGTATCTAGGCAAACTTCCTTGGAAAACTCCAGAAGCTTGTCGGTTTCAGTCACATCATGGTCTGAGTACCGTAGTTTCTCCACATGGATAACCAGTTACCCATGACACACACCCCTTCCAAACTGCACGACAAGACTATGGCTATGGTGGTTTTCTTACGCGGTGATATTTCTATTGGTTGTTTTCCCTTACACTGTGGTGGGTTACTCGAGGTTCCAACCTCCATTGTTCTCTCTTCTACATACTCCTATGCTTGGTCGGTGACATCTTCCACTGTGCCCTCCTGTTGTTATTCCGGCATGGTTGTGTGTGACCTTTCTAGTGCGTTCCTTTCTACCTGGTTCGGGATCGTCCTATTAACCCTCGGGGCTTCTTTGGGGATTTCTGAGCCCGAAGTATTTCCTGTATCCTAGGTCTGTTGACTCTGTCCTACTTCTGGCATGTCAATGTCCATGCCCACTAGTGTTGTCTCTTAGGTTTCCTCCTCCACTGGTGTGGGTCTTGTTGGTGTCATATCGGGAGACGATATTCCATCCATGTTGATGATTTCTAGAGACTGAGTTGGTTGCCTCTCGCTTCTCTATGACTGTTGAGGTTCTATGATGTTGCTTCGAGGTCGTCTGCATGTTTGGCTCGACGTTCTTAGCTTGGGTTGGTGCCATGGTGGTAAAGGTATTCTCTGTTGAGCTTATTTGGCTATGTAGCTTTTGCAAACTCACTCTCTGCTCCATATACTCTATCACTCTGTTCTTTTCTCAATTTCCCAGTAAACCTTACGATCCTGGTGTGCTTCCCTTATATAGGAGTCATGTGAAACTTCTCAGATATGTTACCCAACTTGTGTTATGAATGCAGTGGTGCTTCCCACGTAATTGCCATTAAATTCCCTTGTCGTCGCCAGTTGGAATGATTAATGTGATATCCTGTCAATTGTTCTTGTCATTCAATTTTGATAGTCGTCGTTCGTTGGAGTTTATTTGTCGTACTGTCCATTTCCGTTGTTTCAAACTTTTAGTGACCATTAGCCCTTTCTCCGTCATGCTAACATTTCTGAGTGTGCGTTCTCATTCTCTTTTCGACGTTCTATGCCTATGTTACTATCTTTTGATGTCTGATGCAGTAACCCCTCTATTAGTTTTTTTTTAAGTGCTAATAGGTCGATTGTCCCTATACAGCTTTAGTCGAATCCCATTGATAATACCTATGAGTTTTGTTCCTCCTAAATCCTTCAACTGTACAACTCCCCCATCTGTGATAGTATTTACTTTGTATGGTCCTAACCAATGCATTCTGCATTTTCCTAGGTGTTGAAGAGATTTATTGTCGTATACCAAGACTAGGTCTCCCTCCTTTAAATTTTTCCTCTTGATATGTTTATCATGCCAATATTTGTCCCTTTCTTTCTATAATTATTGGTGAAACCCTGCTAGAATCCTATATTCGTCCATGATCATCAGTTGACTTTTCCTTTCCTGTACTGCGCCTCCCTCTGTCATGATTATAATTGATACTACATGCATACTAGGTACCAAAAACTCTAATGGCACCACTGCTTTTGGTCCATACACCAATGTGAATGGTATATGTCCTGTCAACTTGTTGCATGTGGTCCTATACACCCACAGTACTGCTAGCATCTTGAAGTCCCAATCGTCCCCATTAACGTTACAGATCTTTGTCAGTGCATTGTTAAAGACTTCCATTATTCCATTTTCTTGAGGATGATATAGTGTACTCTTTTGATGATAAACTTAAAACTCCTCAGTCATATCCCTAATAGTGTTGTTAATGAAGTGAGTTCCTTGGTCACTCATCAAAATCCTTGGGCAGCCAAATCTAGTGATCACTTTCTCAAAGAAGAAGTGTGTTGTTGTCTCTACACTGCGATATTAATTTTTAAGTACTCTATCATGATAATAATGTACCTCACTCCTAACCTGTTTGTTGGTGGGTTAATTGGTCCCAAAAAATTGATTGCCCATTTGTTGAATACCTTTAAAGTTACTTGTGGTATCAGGGGCATCTCATCCCTTCTATTCAATTTACCAACCCTTTGACATACATGACATATCTAGAAGTAGTCCTTTGAATCCTTGTGAATAGTCGGCCACCATAGTCTTTCGTGCAATACCTTATGCACGGTATATTTTCCTACATAATGTCCTCCCATTATTCCTTCTTGAGCTTCTGCTAAAGTCCTTGGTATTTCATGTTCGAGCACACATCTTCTCAAGATACTATCTTCACCCATTTTGTATAAGTGTCCTGCAATCAATTGATAGTTTGTAGCCCTGACTACCAGGTTTTTCTTCTGCGCAATGTTAAATTCATGTGGCACAGTCCCTATACTCAAGTACTAGATGATGTTTGTTAAGTATTCATTGGCTATTTGGACTGAAAATATTTGTGCGTTGGGAAAGTTGTCCCCTAGATTCGTAGGTTCCTCCCCATTAGTGATCCTCAACATGTGATCAGGTCCTGTGTTCAACTTCCCTAGTTTGACTATCACTTCAAAGTTTAATTCCTGGAACAACGGTAGCCATCTACAAATTCTCCCCCCAAACACTGTCTTGTTGAAGAGGTATTTGAGAGTTGAATGGTCTATGAACATATTGAAATGTTTTCTCAATAAGTAATTACTAAACTTCTGAAGCACACAAACCATATCTAAGCCTTCCCTTTCTGTGGTATTATGACTTTTCTTTGATTCTGACAGTTTTCTTCTAGAAAATGCTATAGGATGGTCCAATTATCTTGATCTTCATTGCAACGGTATAGCTCCAAGTTATATGACTAATGCATATACATGTACATGTAGTTTCTTTTCCCAATCTGGGAATACTAGTATTGGTGCGTCTACCATCTTCTCTTTCAGGGTGTCTAATCCACGCTGACAGTCTTCATTCCACTGAAACTTGTTGTCTTTTCTTATCAATTTCTCCATTGGCACAGTGATCTATGCATACCACTTTATAAATTTCCTATAGTATCATGTGTGTCCCAATGTTTCTCTCAACTGTCAGACTGATTTTGGTGGTGGTAGATTAACAATTACTACAATCTTGGCAGGATCTACTAGCAAGCCTTGTTTGCATACTCTATGGCCCAATAGTATCCCAAATGTTTTTCCAAAGATGCACTTCTTTTTATTTAATGATATATGACACTGCCTGCATCTTTCTAACATCAACCTCAACACTTCCACATGGTCTTTCAACAGACTATAAATTGTCCAATCGTCCAGATTACCTCTAGAAATTGGTGGATGAATTCCTTGAATATAGCTATGACTACTATGGAAAATATTGTTGGTGAATTCTTCAGTCCAAATGGCATGACTGTATACTACTAGGACCCCAATTATGTGGAAAAGTGGTATTGTATATGTCTTTCGGTGCTATCTTGATATGATGGTATCTTGAGAATTCGTCAGTGAATGAATAAGCTTCATGTCCTCCTATGTTCTCCAACACCTCATCTGTGAAAGGAGTAGGGAAGGGGTCATGTAGGAATGCATCATTCATCTTCCTCAGAAAGAAACATATTCTTATTTATCCTTGTTTCTTCTCATGAACTACCATTGGGCTTAACCATTCAAATTCCTCTACAGGTTCTATGATTCCAGCCTCCAACATCCTATCGATTTCAGCTTTGAATTTTTTCTTATATATAGGTTTTAGTCTGTATGGTCGTTGTCTGATTGGTCTTGCCTCAACTCTGAGCAGTATATTCATCTCTCCTAGCTCTCCTGCTATGCCTTTCATTTCTATGAACATTTTCAGGAACATGTCGTTGTACTTGTGCAGTACCTATGTTATGCTTTCCACTATTTTCTCATCCCATTAGTCTCCAATGTTGGACATTTTGAGATTCTCAATTGTCCCAACGTTTAATTTCTTCAGCTTTCTCAGTGCAGCAATTACTTTTGATTCCAATGGTGGACCCTCCACTTCTATTTTTCCTTCACCTTCCTCAATCTAAATGTTGTGGGGGTCATCTTCATTTGGAGCTTCTTCCTGCACGTGGTAGGATGACAATAATTATTTTACTGTCTATATATTTTGTTGTTGTTCTTTTGTTATGAGTTCAACTTATGGTTCTTTAATGAATAGCACCCCTATGATTTGTTTAATTGTTGCATCTATGTTGGGGTTCTCATTCTCAAATGAGAATGTGACTATCAAGTTTTTTTGTAATACCGTCCATTTTGTGGTGCCTCTACGCAATTCCTGGTATGTATACGAGTTTGTTGGGATGCCTTCCAATGTGTGAACAAAATGATGAGGCCAGTCCTCCGATGGTGTCATTTTCCATAGATCTTTACACTTCTCCAAGTGTTTTGTTGGTGCCCATTTTCCATCATATTTCTGTAGCTAGGTGCTTCCTTGTTCTTCGCCAAAGCTAATGCACAGTAACCGATTACATTGATACAAGTCCTTAATTGTTTCTTTGTGCGCACCCCACCATGTTGCAGGTGTTTCCTTGAGTGTTATATACAGGGCTAAGAGCCTATGATTTTCTAACACTTCATCTTCATACCGTGTTAAGAATACTTCTAACTCATTCACCCCATGGAAGTTGGGAGGTTCCCTTATCTGCTTACGCACCCATCTTACTGCACGATCTATTCTTGCGCATATCCTTGTGGAGACTTCATGTAAACTATGCTGCCAATTTTCCAAGACCGTATATGAGTTTGATGCACATGAGGTGATGATTCTCCAACTGAATACTCCATTTGCAGTCGGGCTCACATAATCTTCTTCTTTTGCGGTTTTTCTGTACAAATGGTTATTTTCCTCCAGGTCTAAGCAGGTGGGTTCTACAAACCTTCCCCCTTCTAATGGGTCCAATGGTGCAATGAATTTGTATTCTCCTGACTCGAATGTCATCTTCATCATATTCAATTTGATGATGGCCTCATTTTCGAATTCCCAATCCAAGCCAAGAAATTCCATATAAGGTGTAGTGCCATCCACTATCTCTATTACTTCAAAGTTCAATTTAGTGCTCACTCCATCCAAATCTATGTTCACTCCTTTTAGTCTTCCAATTGGAAGAACTCTTTGTTGATTTGCTAGTTTCAGCTAAACAGGTGAATATGCTATTATGGGTTATCCCATACATTGCCATGTCTTCTTGGGTAGCACATTTACTTAGGATCCTAAATCCAATATAATATATCCCATGTTGAAATCTACAATGTTGGCGTTCAGTCTGAATTCCATGTTTGTTCTTGTTTTTGTATGCAGATGTTTAACTCTTTTATGTTCTAGGTTTCCTTCTGCCTCTATGATACATATTTCTAGCATATTTTGTAATATTTTAATAGAGGATGGATGATTTAGCAGTTTAACACCGGATTGAAAGCATCCTTTAATTGTACTTACTTGTCCTACTGGTTGTGTTTCTTCGCTGTGATCCAACGATGGAGGCATCTCGTATGCTGGTACTTCTTTATTATACTCTGAAGTTGATGTTGATGCAATGTCTGGCTTCATGAATCCTTGTCTAGCCCACTTGAATATCTCCTTTTCGTTCTACGCATCAAACTACTTCTTTTATTAGGCATTCTTCTTCACCCATTGTCTTACTTCATCGTTTCCTATTTTATATCCTCCCTATGTAACTATGTTGATGTACCTTCCTTAATTTCGTGCTTCTGTCGAAATCCACTGAACATTCTAATTGTTTTGATTATTTTTCTCCTGGATATTCCGTAATAGTGTCGGAAATTCTTCCATGTCATGATCTGATGCATGATAATACATATAGGTCGCTGGTGGAAGTGGAAATTATTTGACATAGTGTCCTAGTCATTGACAATTATGGCATACCACTGGTCCTCTACCTCTTTTGAAGCCTCGTGTTGGCCCTCTACCAAGTTTTGAGCAAACCTTGGTCATATTTGGACCACTTTTTTGACTTCGACACATTGTTCGAAGAAGGAGCGCCTAGGCGGAGTTGAGATCACGGATCTCACTTATTTTGTGGGCTATGTGGACCTAGTAAGGGGTTCTTTAGGGTTTTTGTAATGGGTTATGGGATGTCGGCCCATGGGGTTTACCCATGATTAGGCCTTATTGTAAGGGATTGTAAAAGTATAAATAAGTAAGAATGTATGGTAGAAGTAGAGGATTTTAGAGAAGAGTGGAGAGCCAAGTGAAAGTAATGTGACTAGCTTTGTGCAAGGGAGTGTAAGTGAGTAAGGCTATGTGCTTGATAGAGGATTGGATCTGTGCCTTGACCTAGTTTTGGAAGGAGGATCTCATGCTTAGTGTGCAAATCTCTTGTCTAATTCGAAGATTGACTATGTGTCTTAGTGCACAAGAGTGAATGAATGTAAGATTTTGATGAGTAATAAATAAGGCAAAGTGTTTGGTGGGCGTAGCCCCACACTGGGGTGAACCATGTATATCTTGGGTCTTCAATTTTCTTTGTGCGATTTTGTTTATGTTATGAATCTTCTCAGTGCTTTGATTATTATATATGATAGATAGATATGTTGTTTCTTAGTGCTTTACTTATGTTAAGGATAAATGAATGTTAGATCTAATTCAGTGCTAAGTGCTCA